>CM076575.1:1756139905-1756372405 GCA_034641835.2 Pinus albicaulis | reverse complement strand
CTTGGAAGAGGTCCAACTCAGCATCCATGTGGCATAATGACACATCGCCAATCAAGTACACTCATAAAATTAGTTGGATGCATTTGATAAGGGTTATTAAAGGGATTTGTTGAACTATTTAATGAAAGAAGAGTCATTTTTGTATTCAAACTTTGCCAAACAGAAAATATCCCTAGGAAGTCTCCAAGTGATGTAATCCTATTTGAAATAGGTCTATGAGGTAGGAATTCGAAGCTATCAAGGTGGCAAACCATTTGTATGAGTCCTCACTCTATAAATAGAGTATTTTTGGAGTTAGAGAAGGGTTGATGAATGTAGATGATTATGCTATCATGTAATTTTCTTTCACACAGTTGCAGAAGACTTTGTTGAGACCTGAGATTCTGATTGGGCACTTATGTGTTTGTCTCCTTTATATTTTCAATGTTAATTCAGCTTACTCATACATAGTTACTTATAATTCATAAATGTTATGCTCCAACTTCTTTTATGAATTATGTTTGTTGTCAGAATTATTTTTTGTAAGAGCTCAAGTGCCTCAGCTTCCATGAATGATGCTTGTTTGTAATTGAGTTTTCATGTTGACTCCATGCCCAATGGTAGCCCTCACTCATCCTCCACCTGCAAAAAATCATCTAAAATACATATAAGAGTTAGCCATATTCATTTTAAGATTTGTTTATTGAATATGATATATTTTCTTGAGAGAACTCTCTCCGGTTGGAAGGGCTAACTTCCAACTCTAAATGGTTCTTGAAATAGTTACAGTGAATTGACTGTTGAGCAGCCCAATTAGTCCCAGTTTGGTGATAACACTATTAAACATATGTCAATATAGGTCTTACAACATTAGTGGGCCTAATATTTGAGAACATTCATTTTCTCCTCGAAGATCACATGTTTAATTTTGAAGGTCGTAGGATATGTACATGTGAGCACATTATTGTTTGTAGATATTCGTGTGGCATCGACAAGGTACTCTAAAAATTTCCACAAAAGAAGGTCAATATGGGGTAGGGGGTTATGGGTGAGTTGTTACTAGATAAGCCATGGTCAACACCAAGGAATAGTGATCAATGAAAGCCAAAAGTTGCCAGCACTACCCAATATCATCATGAGTGTACAAAATTGATAAGTTAATGAGGTCATGGGTTAAAATATTTGTTGTTGATAAAATTATCAAGCCATGCGATTATGATTAATGGATATGCGAGCATGATGTTATTGTTCATAGCGAATATGTTTTACATAGTATATATAGTCTAAGCAACCATGGTTAACAGTGGTAGTGAACGTAGTTATTTTGTGCATAGGGAGTGTGGTCTAAACAATTTATATATTCAAGGAAACCATGGTCATTGGCACTTCATATAGTTAATAATGCTAAGGCTTATTTAGATTAATAGGTGGATGGCCCATAAGGGATTTGGTGGTTAATGGATTAATTGGTGGATCATGAAGAAGTGGGTAAGTTTGACAAAAGATCAATGTTAACTAACATTTGAAAATAGTCTATATAGGTCAATACATATTAAGGGGTTAATGGATTAGTTGGTGGATCATGAAGAAGTGCATTAGTTTGACAAAATATCAATGTTAATAAGCATTTGAAAATAGTCTATATAGGTCAATACATATTAGGGGGTTATCAATGAATGGATTAATCGATCAACAAATCAAATATGGCTTATAAATCAATATCAACCAATTTGTGTACTTGAAATCTGAGTCTAGAGATCACAAGGGTTATATAGTGTGTATTATATCATAATGATCACAATCATAGAATTCAAAATTTGTCAACGGATCAAGGTTAAAAGGTGCATTGGATAAGGAGTGTGTGCTTATGCATTGATTATATCTAAGGCTATAGGGGTTGGGAAAGTCAATTTGCTTGCTCATATTCATTATATTATGAATAATAACAAAGAAAATAAATATGAACATGTCCGTAAAATATGTAATCATTTATGAGGGGTGGCAATGTCCGTCCATTTTTTAAGTAAACCAAGCTCCATTAATAATTTCATTAAAATTATTACTAACCACTATTATGTACTACACTTTTTTATTTTAATTAATATTTAAGTGATTTATTTAGTGCCCACCTAAGATTATAATATGTTTGAAAACACATTTCTATGAGTTTCAAAGCTAAGAGATCTCTTGAACATTTTTTATATGATAGATCACCCACATCTTATTGAATCTTTGTCTTCCAATATTTGTCCCCATAAAACCTACCAATACTTCCCCACATTCTAAGGATGGAACCAAGGCATATGTGATTTGTCATAAGTTCGATATTTACCAACAAAGGGTTTAAAACCATCATAACAATATACTCATTGGGAGCTCAACATTTCACTTGTATCAAATTGAATTTGGATAGAAAGGATAACAATCATTCCTTCCAAACCAAATGGGTTGCTAGAAAGGAGAGAGGTGTGGGGGTGCATGGACACCATCCCACAAAACATTAATGCCAATGGATGTGGTGACATTCCCCCCAAAGTCATCAACTATCCATCATGTCCCAAATTCAAGACTGATGTTCACACACAAGAATAATGCAAGTTGAACAAGACAATAGGTCTAGTTTAATGGAATTTTATCTAAGAATTAATAAAACAATTATTTCAAAGAGTGGTATGCTACAACCATTGTTAATGAGCCACTACCTCCCCTTCTCATGTTGATCATCCGTTCTCAACTAATTTTAATGCACCGTCAATGCAAGTGTGAAACTCTACACACTCCAGGGGTTAATTCATGGCACAAATCTCAATTTTGAAAGGTTTTACGACCACTCAAGTCCCTCACCACCCACATTGCACATTTATTACATGAAATGGGCACCAAGATGGTTACATTCTCTCTATCTCCATGTTTGTTGACTTTTTTCGATTGCTTCCTAGTGAAGCAAGATTTTCTCTCTAGTATTCGGATAACATGTTCACATGGTAAGTTTCTTCTTTTATGGTCTTGTCTACTCTTTCCTCTTCTCTTCATGTTTCTAGCTACAAATCTTTCTCCCTTGCTAATCCACTCTAGCTCTCTCCTCCCTCCTCTCTTGAAATCGTCGCTTTGTCCTCTAGTCATCCCTGACTAAATTCACTACTGTCACTCTCTATTATCCATTCACAACCTCCCGCTTTCGCTACCTGCCTTGACTTCTTACCCCTTGAAAATCCATTTTTGGTTGTAAATCCACCGACCACTCTAGATCTCTCCTTCCTTGCTCTCTTGATCCCTCATGGCTTCATTCTTTGTTCTTATTTCCCGAATTCCCACTTGTGTCTCCTGTAGAAAATGTAACTAGTTTCAGTATTCATAAATGTATTTGAGTCATTATGTAATGTACTTGTGAAAATAATGAAAAATAAACTTTTTATTATTATTACAATGACTTATTAAATCATGGTTTTCATGCTTGGGTCACATTTTATTAGTCAAAGTCCCTATTGTGGACTCCTAGGATTTATATTGAGTCATTAGAGTCATTGTATATTTTATGATACCCTTTTGGGCTTTTGAATCATGTAAAAATAATTATTTTTTAGTCAAAAATTAATTTTGACACCTCCACACCAAGTTGGCCCTTGCTTGATGAAGTCAGCCTGAAAGGGAACAATTCGACTCAAAAGAAGCCTATATATACAGTGCAGTTCGATTCATTTGGAGATTCACTCAACAAGTTCGATATACAAAAGAAGCAATGCAGGAGGAAGAAATTGGAGTACAAGATCGAAATTTTTGGGTTCTCTCTCTCTATTCTGCGAACATACTATGTTATTACAGGATCGAAGTTGTTGGAGTTGCAGGATCGAAGTTCTGCTACTGTTGTAGGTCGAAGTTGTAATAGGTCTAATTTGCAGAAGGGTCGAAGTTGTTGAGGTCGAAGTGTTGTTGTTGCATAGGTCAAATTGTTATTGTTGCATAGATCGAAGTAGTTGTTGTTGCATAAAGCAAAGTATTGTTCCTACAAGGTCGAAGGTCTAGATCGAAGCTACTAGAAGGAAGGGTTGACTTGGTGGTTGGAGGAGGTTTGTGTCTAGGTTGAAAAGTCTCTGGAAAAACTATTGAAGGAAGAGATTTTGACAAAAGATCAATGTTAACTAGCATTTGATAATAGTCTATACAGTTCAATACATAATAAGGGGTTATCAGTGAATGGATTACTCGATCAACAAATCAAATATGGCTTATAAATCAATATAAGCAATTTATGTACTTGAAACTTGAGTCTATAGATCAAAAGGGTTATATAGTGTGTATTATATCATAATGGTCACAAACATAGAATTCAAAATGTGTCAAAGGGTCAAGGTTAAAAGGTGCATTGGATAAGGAGTGTGCGCTTATGCATTGATTATATCCAAGGCTATGGGGGTTGGGAAATTAAGTTAATTTTCTTGCTCATATTCATTATATTATGAATAATAACAAAGACAATAAAGATGAACATGTCCGTAAATTATGTAATCATTAATGAGGGGTGGCAATGTCTGTCCATTTTTTAAGTCAACCAAGCTCCATTAATAATGTCATTAAAATTATTACTAACCACTATTATGTACTATATTTTTTTATTTTAATTATTATTTAAGTGATTTATTTGGTGCCCACCTAAGATTATAATATGTTTGAAAACACATTTCTATGAGTTTCAAAGCTAAGAGATCCCTTGAACTTTTTTTAAATGGTATATCACCCACATCTTATTGAATCTTTGTCTTCCAATATTTGTCCCCATGAAACCTACCATTACTTCCCCACATTCTAAGGATAGAACCAACGTAGATGGGATTTGTCATAAGTTTGAGATTTACCAACAAAGGGTTTAAAACCATCATGACAATATACTCATTGGGATCTCAACATTTCACTTGTATCAAATTGAATTTGAGTAGAAAGGATAACAATCATTCCTTCCAACCCAAATGGGTTGCTTGAAAGGAGCCAGGTGCGAGGTTGCATGGCCACCATCCCACAAAACATTAATGCCAACGGATGTGGCGACGTGCCCCCCAAAGTCGTCAACTATCCATCATGTCCCAAATTCGAGACCGATGTTCACACACAAGAATAATGCAAGTTGAACAAGACAATAGGTCTAGTTTAATGGCATTTCGTCTAAGAATTAATTCAACAATTATTTCAAAGAGTGGTGTGCTACAAGCGTTTTTAATTAGCTCACTACCTCCCCTTCTCATGTTGATCATCTGTTCTCAACGAATTCTAATGCACCGTCAATGCAAGTGTGAAACTCTACACACTCCAGGGGTTAATTCATGGCAAAAATCTCAATTTTGAAAGGTTTTAAGACCACTCAAGTCCCTCGACACCCACATTGCACATTTATTACATGAAATGGGCACGAATATGGTTACATTCTCTCTATATCCATGCTTGTTGACTTTGTTCGATTGTTTCCTAGTGAAGCAAGCTTTTCTCTCTAGTCTTCGAGTAACATGTACATAGGGTAAGTTTCTTCTTTTATGGTCTTGTCTACTCTTTCCTCTTCTCTTCATGTTTCTAGCAACAAATCTTTCTCCCTTGCTAAGCCACTCTAGATCTCTCCTCCCTCCTCTCTTGAAACTGTCACTTTGTCCTCTAGTCATCCCCACCTAACTTCACTACCCTCACTCTCTATTCTCCATTCACGACCTCCTGCTTTCGCTACCTACCTTGACTTCTTACCTCTTGACAATCCATTTTTGGTTGTAAATCCACCGACCACTCTAGCTCTCTCCTTCTTCCTTGCTCTCTTGATCTCTAATGGATTCATTATTTGTTCTTATTTCCCGACTTCCCACTTGTGTCACATGTAGAAAAATATAACTAGGTTCGGTCTTCATATATGTATTTGAGTCATTATGTAATGTACTTGTAAAAATAATGAAAAAGAAATTTTTTATTATTATTACAATGACTTATTAAAGAATGGGTTTCATGCTTGGGTCACCTTTTATTAGTCAAAGTCCCCATTTTGGACTCCTAAGATTTATATTGAGTCATTAGAGTTATTGTATATTTTATGAGACCCTTCTTGGGCTTTTGAATCATGTAAAAATAATTATTTTTTAGTCAAAAATGAATTTTGTCACCTCCACACCAAGTTGGCCCTTGCCTGATGAAGTCGACTTGAAAGGGAGAAATTCGACCCAAAAGAAGCCTATATATACATTGTAGTTCGATTCATTTGTAGATTCACTCAACAAATTCGATACACAAAAGAACTAGTTTCTAACGACTAGTTTCAACAGCTTTTTCTGGGCAATGACGCGTCCCTACTATTTATTCAATGTGATATGTTTCTTTCTTCACCTTGTCCTGAGGATGAACCACATTAGATGGTTCGAAACGTCGCTAATCCTAATGATGTGATTAATCCGAAAGATATTTATCTACATTATGGATCACAAAAGTCTTAGATCTAACACAAAAGAAGCAGTGCAGGAAAAGTGTGAAGTGAAGGAGGAAGAAGTTGGAGTACAAGATCGAAGTTTTTGGGTTCTCTCTCTCTTTTCTGCGAAGACACTATGTCATTACAGGATCGAAGTTGTTGGAGTTGCAGGATTGAATTTCTGCTACTGCAGTAGGTCGAAGTTGTAATAGGTCAAATTTGCAGAAGGGTCGAAGTTGTTAGGGTCAAAGTGTTGCTGTTGCATAGGTCGAAGTGTTGTTGTTGCATAGGTCGAAGTAGTTATTGCAGCATAGAGCAAGGTATTGTTGTTGCAAGGTCGAAGGTCTAGATCAAAGCTACTAGAAGGAAGGGCTGACTTAGTGGTTGGAGGAGGTCCGTGTCTAGGTTGAAAAGTCTCTGGAAAAACTATTGAAAGAAAAAATTTTGATTGGGTTTTCCCCTAGATAATGGTTTTTCCCTGGAAGAGTGCCTACATCTTTTGTCTTGTGTTTTTGTGATATTCATACACACATATTTTGGTATTTTATTGATGAAAGATAATATAAAAAAGAAGTAAAAGAAGCCAACATAATTCACAAGTAATTATCAAGAAATAAGAAATCAAACCCTAAATCTACTTGCTTTGATTTCTCAACATGGTATCAGAGCTAAGGTCAACGAAGATTGAAGATCACTTTGTTGGCTCGAAAGAAATTGTTACTCCCTGTGTGATAAGTTATATGAGAATGGGATTCAATATTGCAAGAAGTTGGATCAAGAAAATATTCTACTACTTATTCAACAAGGTCAAAAGTCGAGGGTTCTTGGTTGCTCTTACAGGTTCTCTTAGTGATGACAATGCATGGATTATTGATAGTGGAGCATCAAGGCACATGACAGGAGAAGGAAAACAACTTCACACTCTATCAAAGGAACCATATTCTCATACAGTGGTATTGGGAGACAACAAAATCTATGTTGTTAGAGGCTTGGGATCAACATCTTTGAAGATAGAGAATGGAACTAAGATACATCTCAACAATATACTATATGTTCTAGGCTTGAAAAAGAATTTTCTTTCAATTTATTTCTTATAAGATAAAGGGCATAGAGTTGTTTTTATTGATGGAAAGGTTTTCGTTTGGGGAAAAAAATCAAGTATAGATAAAGCTACGGTTATTGGAGTTCGTGAAGGAAACCTATATAGACTCATAAAACCATCTCATCAAGATCTAGTTCATATGGAAATCAATCCCATTGAGGTATGGCATAGAATATATGGTCATCTACACTACAAGGTCATTCCCACTCGTAATCAACTAGTTCATGGCATCCCCAATATCAAAGAAGATCATGAAGGAGTTTTCAAGGGATGCTCTTTAGGTAAACATACAAGAAAACCATTTTCAAATAGTGAAACAAGGTCTAAAGAAATATTAGACCTCATTCATTCTGATGTGTGGGCCTATGTCTGACAAATCACTTGGAGGTATTTTTACTATGTAACAATCATTGATGATCATTCTAGAAATACGTGGATCTACCTTCTCAAGAAAAAGGATGAAGTATTTGAGAAATTCAAGGAGTTTGGATATGAAGTGGAAACCTTGACCAAAAGAAGTGTGAAAAATCTATAATGGAGAATTCTACTGCAGCTACTTATTAAATTTCTTCTATTGCATTGTCAAACACAATTATTTAGCATTTCTCTTGTGTTAAATAACAAAATAAAATATGTTGCAGACTTCACGATGAAAAAATCACATAAAAAATAGCACAAGTAATCACACATAGACACCGTTATTTTGGACAATTGTCCCCGGAAAAACCCAATGTGGGAAAATCGATGCAGCAGATCTGAGGGTTTCTTTATTATACAAAAATTCTAAGTACAAATGTGTGATTGTAAATGTCAATCAATCACCTGAAGAATCCTGATGAGAAAAGGCTGAGTGAGACAATTCTCACATCACCATTTGAGTTTCGGCACTGACCTACACCCACACTAATTGGCTCTACGTGATTTATGCGCAGTGACTGCATCACTCACATTGTCACTGCGTCACTGCTTCTGCTGGTTGTCATGGTTTCTTATGTGCTTGCCAATGTATGAGACTAGAATGCTCCTTCCTTCTTGAAATTTCTTCCTGACACCGAATGAACCCTCAGTTTCCCCTCCAATAGAAAACGAAACTCCCTATGCTTCTCTGCGTTGGCCCAGCGTAACGGTTGCTAGGGTAACTATGCGTCGATGCTTTGGCTCCTCTCTCACTCCTCTTCATGTACTCTCTATGCTTCAGAATTCTCCCTCTTGGAGATTTCACCTTCCCCTCTCTGCAAATGAGAACCACTTCGATTCTTCCTTTCACGGAAGAAATCGAACTCTTGATTATTTCTCCGTTTGATGTGTTTTTCCATAGGCCCCTCACCCTCCTTATATTCTTCTGTTGAACCTTCAACGGCCAAGATTAAAACATAATCAATGGCTAAGTTTAATTTGGAGGTGATCCATGACTTTTTCTAGAAGATTCACACTAAGTTTAATTAATACCCTTTAATTAATCAGTTTCCCTAAGTTTACACTTAGGAAAACATTAAAAAATGATTAATTATTTTAATTAAACCATCTCTAAGTGGAATCTTCCAAAATCCTTTCTGGGTATTATCGAATACATGTGTCTTAGCCCATATACAAAATTACAAGGCTAGAGCACATTCGATGCTACCATAAATCAACACTCCCTCTTAGCGAGGAAAGTGCTCTAGAAAAACAACTCAATGTATTGTTGTTCTGACTTCTGTAACATCTAGTGTTGTGTTGTTGATGCTGCTCACCAACACTGCACAAGAAATGTTGCATATGTACTGTTGTTGACTCTGCTTACTTCTGCCAACTTCCAATGTACTGCAACTCCCTCCTTCAACTACGCTGAGGATCCATTTCTTACTAAAATGGATTTTCAGTCATACTCAGTTGTCCCCTGAACTGAGTGAACTTAATTCTCCCCAGAGCCTTAGTGAGTATATTTGTTGTTTGTTCGCCTATGGGAATGTACTGGAGTTGTACTGCCCCACACTGAACACAGTCTCTGATAAAAATGACATCTGATGTCAATATGTTTGGACCGATCATGAAACACTGGATTTTCAGAGAGTTTGATACAACTTTGATTGTCACAGTGAACGTTATTTGGCTCCATCCTGCTTCTGAATAGACTCGCAAGAAGTTTTTGAAGCCAGATTTCTTCACATGTTGTTTTACTAGCTGCCATGTAATCTACTTCAGTTGTGCTCAATGCTACTGACTTATGTTTCCTGCTGCACCAGGACACCATTCCTGATCCAACGCTGAAACAGTACCCAGAGGTAATTTTCTGTCAACTGAGCTACCTACCCAATCTACATCTATGAATCCACTGAGTCTGACATCCTCTCCTTTGCCATATCTGATACCAAATCTGATTTTTCCTCGTACATACCTCAGGACGTGCCTTGTTGCGGCCCAATGCACTCTTTTGGGTTCCACCATGAACTGACTAAGAGTGTTGATAGCAAAGCAAATGTCTGGTCTGGTGTTAACCAGATACATCAATGACCCGATGAGTTGTCTGTATAAGGTGGGGTCTACCTCTGTATCTTCTGATGCATCCATCTTTTTCCAATTGGTGATCATGGGTGTGGCCATGGTTCTGCAATCCTGCATTCTAAACCTCTTTAGAATTTCCAAGGCATACCTCTCCTATCCCATGAAGATATCTCCATCTTTCTGAAAAACTTCCAATCCTAGGAAGTAGTGCATCAACCCCAAATCCTTCATGTTGAATTCAACTTCTAGATTTCATTTGAAATCCTTGATGAGCCTAGATGATCCTGTGAGAAACAGATCATCTACATATAGTACTAGTACCAATGGCTCATCCTCTACTAGTAAGTAGTAAATATTGGGATCCGCATCACTCTTGACAAATCCCATATTTTGAAAATAGCTATCTACTTGACCATACCACGCTCTCGGAGCCTGCTTAAGCCCGTACAAGGCTTTCTTTAATCTGCATACATGAGACCTCCTTTCATGAGTCTCAAAACCCTCTGGATGTTCGATATATACGTCTTCCTCAATTTCTACATTCAAGAAAGTTGTCTTGACATCCATTTGATGAATCTCCCATCCCATATGTGCATTTAAAGATGCGATAGTCCGAATGGAGGTATATCTAGCAATTGGTGCGAAATTCTCCTCATAGTCAATGCCTTCCTTCTGAGCATACCCTTTTTCCACGAACATTGCCTTGTATTTCTCTACACTGCTATCTACAGTGTACTTGATCTTGTAGATCCAACGTGATCCAACAACTGATCTTCTTTGAGGTTTGGGTACAACTTCCTAGACATCATTTGTCATGATAGAAGCATACTCTTCTATCATGGCATCTACCCATACTTGGTGTTGAACAACTCCCTGGAAGCTGGAAGGTTCCTCTGAGCCACGAAGGCTTGGTACCTATCAGGAGGTCTGCGATGTCTCTTCATGTTCCTGGGAATCCCAATAAAGTTTTTTGCGTCCCTTAGTATTTGTTGAGCTTCCCTGTTGATCCGACCAGTCATGGAAGGTTTCTCTCTCAACTCTTCCTCCTGATCTATGGCTCCTCTGACTAAGTATCTTCTAAATCTTCCTCTATGAAAATGTTAGTACCTGTCCTTGGTACCAAAGTCTATCTTCATGCATGTTCTTCTTGTTGCCCCTGATGTTCTTTGACCAAGGGAACTTCTACAGTTTGATCCTTTGTCGACATATCACGCGATCTCTGAAACGCTCTATCCTCCATGAACTTAACATCGTGTCTTATCACAGCCTTCCTACTGTCAAGAATATAGATCATATATGCCTTGGAGGTGTCACTGTACCCTACAAGATACCCCCTTTTTGTAGTTTGATCTAGCTTGCTTCTCTTCTCATTGGGTACATGACAGTAAGCCATGCTACCAAATATCCGAAGATGCCCTATCTCTGGTTTCTTCCCTGTGAAAACTTCCTCAAGAGTCTTCTTACTCAAGGCTCTATGAGGTGTCATGTTCTGGATATACATTGTCATATTGCGGGCTTCAACCCATAAATATCGGGGTAAATCAAGGTCAAATAACATGGCCTTGGTTTCTCCTACAATTGCCCTGTTCTTTTGTTCTGCCACAACATTACGCTCTGGATTGTATGGTGCAATCCACTCTCTCCTGATGCCCTCCTTTGCGCGGAAATATGTCAAGTCCCCATCTATGTATAACCCACCATTATCTGAACACAATGTCTTGATCTTCTTCCCCATCATGTTTTCAACCAGAGCCTTGAATTCTTTGAACTTTTCAAAGACTTCATCTTTTGTCTTCAGGAAGTAGATCCAAGTCTTCCTGGAGTGATCATCAATGAATGTGACAAAATATTTGCCACCTTTGAGAGCGTTAGTGGACATTGGTCCATATATATCTAAGTGTATCAATCTTGAAATGCTTGCTGCCCTGTTTTCACTTCTGGGAAAAGCTGCCTAAGCGTACTTCCCAAGTACGCATCATCGACATACATCATCATGCTCTGTGCTGAGAATAGGTGCCCCATCAATTGTTTCTCTAAGCATATTCAATGCACCGTGATGCAGGTGCCCCATTCTTCTATGCCAAAGTTCATTCAACCCTTTCTTGTCTTTGAGATTACTATTGACTAGTGCCATCGGGGTTTTGATCTGCAGCCTGTATAGTCTGTTGCTTCTTATCCTGATCTGCCTTGTTTGCTTCCAACTGGGATGCTTGACATATACTTTCTTTCCAGTAAAGTGTGTCTCTTACCCTTTGTCCTACAACTGGGATACTAAGATTAGGTTCATCCCAAGCCCTGGCACATGTAGTACATTCGTGATCCTGACACTGGTTCTGGCTTCCGTCTGAAACAGTACAGATCCTCTCCCAACAGGGGTGCACTTCGTGCTATTACCCATAGTGTTATAGAAGTTCATCTGCTCTTCCCTATGGCTCAAGAAGTATTCTCGTACTCCAGTCATATGAGATGAAGCCCCGCTATCAATATACCAGATTCCTGCAGACACTGAACTTGCTTGGCATGTATCATCCTCTTTTAACCTAGAGGATAAAACATCTAAGTCTATCATACTTATTTGTGCTTTCTTCTCTCTGTGTTGTGTCCCCTCTAAAGCTTCTGGTTTACGCAGTCCCTTTCCTGACCTTGCTTCCTTTGGATCTGATAGCTCTAATACCATGTGAAAATTCTATAATGGAGAATTCTACTACAGCTACTTATTAAATTTCTTCTATTGCATTGTCAAACACAATTATTTAACATTTCTCGAGTTAAATAAAAAAATAAAATATGATGCAGACTTCACAATTAACAAATCACATAAAAAATAGCACAAGTAATCACACATAGACACCGTTATTTTTGGACAATTGTCCCCGAAAAAACCCAATGTGGGAAAACCGGTGCAGCAGGTCTGAGGGTTTCTTTATTATGCAGAAATTCTAAGTAAAAATGTGTGATTGTAAATGTCAATCAATCACCTGAAGAATCTTGATGAGAAAAGGTTGAGTGAGATAATTCTCACATCACCATTTGAGTTCCGGCACTGACCTACACCCACACTGACTGGCTCTGCGTGATTTCCGCGCAGTGACTATGTCACTCGCGTTGTCACTACATCACAGCGTCTGTTGCTTGTCATGGCTGCTTCTGTGCTTGTTGATGTATGAGACTAGAGTGCTCCTTCATTCCCGAAATGTCCTCCTGACACCGGATGAACCCTCAGCTGCCCCTCCAACAGAAAACAAAACTCCCTCTGCTTCTCTGCGCTAGCCCAGCGTAACCGCTGCTAGGGTAACTCTGCGTTGATGATTTGGCTCCTCTCTCACTCCTCTTCATGCACCCTCTATGCTTCAGAATTCTCCCTCCTGGATATTTCACCCTCCCCTCTCTGCAAATGAGAACCACTTCGATTCTTCCTTTCACTGAAGAAATCGAACTCTTGATTCTTTCTCTGTCTGATGTGTCTTTCCATAGGCCCCTCACCCTCCTTCATATATTGTTCTGTTGAACCTTCAACGGCCAAGATTAAAACATAATCAAGGGCTATGATTAATTTGGAGGTGATCCATGACTTTTTCTAGAAAATTCACACTAAGTTTAATTAATACCCTTTAATTACTCAGTTTCCCTAAGTTTACACTTGGGAAAACATTAAAAAATGATAAATTATTTTAATTAAACCATCTCTAAGTGGAATCTTCCAAAATCCTTTCTGGGTATTATGGAATACATGTTTCTTAGCCCGTATACAAAATTACAAGGCTAGAGCACATCCAATGCTACCATAAATCAACAAGAAGAATAAAGACTCTAAGATCTAACAATGGTGGGGAATACATTTCTAAAGAATTGATTGCATATTGTAAAGAAGCAGAAATTAAGAAGGAGCTCATTGTTCCCTACTATCCCGAACAAAATGGAGTGGCCGAAAGAAAGAATAGGACAATTGAAGAAGGCAATGCAGTAATAATATCTATCCATCATGAAGAATGAGATCTGGGAAATCGTTCCTAGATCTAGTGACAAATCGGTTGTCACTTCAAAATGGATCTATAAGATGAAGCATGATGTCGATGGAAGTATAAACAAATACAAAGCTAGATTTGTTGCAAGGGGTTTCTCTCAAAAGGAAGGCATAGTTTATGAAGAAATCTTTGCACCCACTGCAAGGTATACTACTATTAGATCTTTGGTTTCATTGGATGCTACAATAGAATGGAATATCAATCAAATGGATGTGAAAACAACATTTCTGAATGGGACCATTGATGAGGAAGTATACATTGATCCACCCAAAGGCTTTGAGGTAAATAGTAAAGACACTCATGTTTGTAGACTCAAGAAGGCCCTATATGGTTTGAAGCAAGCTTCTAGGGCATGGTATGCAAGAATGGACGCATACCTTCTAAGAATTGGGTTTGTAAAAAGTATTGTTGATCCAAATCTCTACATCAAGGTTGTGGATAATGAGCTAATCATTATTCTACTATATGTGGATGATCTATTCATTATAGGTGTGGAGCGAAAGATACAAGAATGCAAGAAGATGTTGGCAGTTGAATTTGAGATGAAGATCTGAGACTAATGCAATATTAGCTAGGTCTGGAAGTATGGCAGAGACCTAGGGAACTATATTTGGGGCAACGAAAATATATCATCGAGATGTTGCAAAAATTTGAGATGATGGATTCCAAGCCCATGACTACTCCTATGATCACCAATCTCAAGAAGTTGACAAGCTCTGACTCAAGTCTCGTAGATCCTACCTCCTATTGTAAGTTGGTGGGTTCTCTGATGTATCTGGTAAATACTAGACCAGATATATGTTTTGATGTGAACACTCTTAGTTAGTTTCAATTGGAGCCTCGTCATGATCACTAGATAGCTTCCAAGCATATATTGAGATATCTTTGTTACATTATACATCACTCCCTAAAGTATGATAGAAAGGAAGTCACGCTAATTAGCTTCACATATTTTGATTCGGGTGGCTTTGAGACCGATGGAAGAAGCACTACAAATGGATGCTTTAGTCTGGGAGCTACTATGATATCATGGATGAGTAGGAAGCAAGATCTTGTTGCTTTGAGTAGTGTTGAAGCAGAGTATGTGGTTGCATATGAAGTGGGAAAGAAGGTTGTATGGTTGAGGAAGCTTCTGACAAATTTGTTCGAGAAGTCTTTGGGTCCCACTGCGATAAACTGTGACAATCAAAGTTGTATCAAGATATCTGAAGATCTCGTGTTTCATGCTAGAACGAATCATATCAACAATAAGTTGCACTATATTAGGAACTTGGTGCGCGATGGGATCGTGAAGCTACATTATGTCTTAAACGACAATCAGGGAGCTAATATACTAACAAAGTATCTTCCTAATAAGAAATTTGAATATCTTAGAAGCATGTTTGGTTTAGTGTATATTGTTCATTTTGTTGATGATAAAAGTTTGGAAGAAATTTGTTGAGGCTTTCTGAGTGAAACTTTGTCTGGGAGGACATCAAGCCAGCATTATGTGTTGATGTTTGGATCTCAAAGTAAGAGAGGGTGGCGTTGGTCTTGGAGCTCTGACCTCATATACACACCCAGATCCTTGGGTTGATGGTTAGCAAGCAAGCATTAAGCTTTAGTCCATCTTAGTCTCACCCGAATAGATTGCCCTGGTCAGGAATCTAATCCATGGCACCTTGAGTTCCTAAACAATTGGAAGACCTTGGATAGATTGCCTTGGTCAAGAATCTAATCCATGGCATTGTGGTGCCTAACTCTTCATAGTCCAAATAGTTTGAGATCTTCCTTGTACTGAATACCTCCCTAGTTAAGAGGGAGTGTTGAAAAATGTAACTAGATTCGGTCTTCATAAATGTATTTGAGTCATTATGCAATGTACTTATCAAAAGAATGAAAAAGAAAAAAATTATTATTATTACAATAACTTCTTAAAGCATGGGTTTCATGCTTGTGTCACCTTTTATTAGTCAATGTCCCCATTGTGAACTCCTAGGATTTATATTGAGTCATTAGAGTCATTGTATATTTTATGAGACCCTTCTTGGGCTTTTGAATCATATAAAAAGAAATATTTTTAAGTCAAAAATGAATTTTGTCACCTCCACACCAAGTCAGCCCTTACCTGATGAAGTCGGCCTGAAAGGGAGCAATTTGAACCACAAGAAGCCTATATATACAGTGCGGATTGATTCATTTGGAAGTCGACTCAACAAGTTCGATACACATAAGAAGCAGTGCAGAAAAAAGTGTGAAGTGTAGGAGGAAGAAGTTGGAGTACAAGATCAAAGTTTTTGGGTTCTCTCTCTCTTTTCTATGAAGATACTGGGCTATTACAAGATCGAAGTTGTTGGAGTTGTAGGATCGAAGTTTCGGTACTGCAGTAGGTCAAAGTTGTAGTAGGTCGAAGCTACGGAAGGGTCGAAGTTATTAGGTTTGAAACATTGTTGTTGGATCGATCGAAGTACTGCATAGATCAAAGTACTAGATAGGTCGAAGTAGTTGTTGTTGCATAGATCATAGGTCGAAGTAGTTATTGTTGCATAGATCGAAGTATTGTTGTTGCAAGGTCGAAGGTCTAGATAGAAGTTGCTAGAAGGAAGGGTTGACTTGGTGGTTGGAGTATGTGTCTACGTTGAAGAGTTTCAGGAAAAACTATTGAAGGAATAGATTTTGACTAGGTTTTCCCCTAGATAGGGGTTTTGCCCTGGCAGAGTGCCTACATCTTGTGTCTCGTGTTTTTGTGATCTTCATACACACATAATTTGGTAATTGCTTGATGAAAGATAATATAACAAAGTAAAATAAGTCAACATAATTCACAAGTAATTATCAAGAAAGAAGAAATCAAACCCTAAATCTACTTGCTTTGATTTCTCAACATCTCCTACCTTGACCCCTTGCATCTTGAGCTTTGTTTGGTTCACAAGTTAATGGCAACAATGCCAAGCTAATGATTCTAGCAAAGGGTGGAATTCTCTACGAGGCTCTTCACTCCCATATGCCCCAATCTATCCATGATGAAATTACCGATAACGAAAGGGAAATTGCAAGTGAACATGGTTGCTTAATTGATACTGAGGTGGCAAGTGAAATCATTGACTGGATTCCTAATGTTGGCCACACTCTTGGTCATTTTAGTCAATTTTAGTATACGATTGATATTGATTGGCATCTAAAGATGATATAGGGGCGTATGTTAGACCATAACAAAGCTAAGGATAGAGATCCTCCTTATGCTTGATTTACTTTAATGCTCTATGTTTGGTTTGATTAGATGTTTGTAGCACATTGAAACTCATTTGGGCCTCTCTCCAAACTCATATTGCTCCTCTCTCCAAACCCATGTTGCTCTATAGGAAGCAATTAAAAACCAATTGCAAAAGAAAAATTGAATTCCCCAAAACTAGATGTGATGGTTTTTGTTTACTTTCCATATGGCATATACTTATTTTCTACGTTGCTCTTCTAATTTTCAGTGTGTAGTTGTTGTACTAGGCTATATTCCTCAAGACAAACTTGATGTAATTTTGATATTTGCGAACATTGTTCATTTTTGGATGGTTAAAATACTTTGGTTTTGTCACAATTGAGTTACCCAAATAGCAAACCATAGTATGTTTTTATGATTAGATTTTTAAAAATGAAAAAAATGTTAAACTTAAACAAACAATCATTCCTTTCAACCACTTACACAAGCCCTCGTTGACATGTATCAATCATTATATACATTAAAAATATCCTTTGATATCTTAGCATTGCATTTTTTAAAACTCTCATCTCCACCCTCGCCATCATGTGCATACTTCCCACCAATGAATTATTTTTTGAATATGAATTACTTTGCTCGACCATAATATCAAATAGTTGAGACTTCCAAATGTTCTTTGCTTTTATTTTTAAATTGTATATATATTAACTGACATTTTCAACTCCATACGCCCAACACATCATAACCCTAATGAGAAAATATAAACCGAACAAAGAATTCAAAAAAAAAAAAAAAACATATTGGTCTTAGAGTTTCTCGAGTGCAAGTAATTGCACATGTTTAGATTTCATGAAAGGAAATAAAGATTTAGATCTCATGAAAGAAAAATGATTCCTTTATTTTCTGAGCCAAACAATAATCTAAATCTAATAAAGGAACATGATTCTTTTTTCCTAAGGAACGTGAACATATCAACCAATGCAAGAGATATAGTGAAAAAGATGAATGGTTAAAAGAATTTATCGAACCTAAAGAACATGCATAGGCAACAGACCACACTATGAAAAAATAAAAACGACCAGTAAACAAAAACAAGAAAATAAACGAGTACACAAAACTTAAGTTCAAATAGTACAAAATAAATTAATTAATTATATACACAACATTACACAACTTTTCAATTAATGAGAATAGCACACAAAATTTAAACATCAAACATCAAAATTTAATAGCACACAAAATGAGAATATAAATACTTGAAAAATATCCACAATACCACTAAAAATTCTACCCCACTTAAAACTAAGAATTCAATAACATGGGAGCCCCAAAGGTTAGCTCAATTGGTTGAGTTCTCATCATTAATGCACCTTGTTAGGTTAGGGGGTCAATTCTCCTTGACGCTATTGGGGTTACACTCTGCTAATGAGCCGGCGAGAAGTGATCCTTTCATGTAAATCTACCCAAATAGTTTCTGTGGACGTAGTAGCCACCGATCTCTGGGGTCCATGAACCACAGATTTTAATATTAAACAAACAAACAAAAATCAATCACACAAAAAGAAGGATATTAACATACAATAATATCCACGATGCCTAAACTAAATGGGATAGGGAGATTTGAAAATTAACATTTATAAAAAGAAGGATATAAACATAAAAGACAATAATATCCACGATGCCTAAACTAAATGGGATATGGAGATTTGAAAATTAACATTTATACACTGCGAAGATAAATGAGCCGAGCCTTGAAAATGAGGTTAGAAGCAAAAAGGGTATCACTGATGGGTCCAAATAAATTGTAAAGGGATGAAAATAAATGGAGGGATGAAGAGAACATCAATAAATAAGTGCAAGGAAATAATGGAGGGTTGAAAAAAGAACACCAATGGAGGAATGAAGAAAACATCCATAAATAAGTGCGAGAAAATAATGGTGGGATGATTAGACGACAACATTAAAATTAAAATAAGAGCAAGGAAATAATGGAGTGAGAAGAGAGAACCAATTAAATAAGTGCAAGGATGCAGCACACTAATAAATGATTAGGAAGGATGAAAAGAAACACCAATAAACTAAGTGCAATAGATAAGTCTTTAATGCAAAACTGGATAAATAATAAGCATAGCAGGAATTTAATAAACACATCGTAACCCATGACCCCAAAAAGCATCAGAAAGGCAAAAGGAAACAATGAGCTATGTTGTGAAGGTATGGCATATATAGATAAAGCGACTTTCAATTGAAAAACTCCTCAAACAATGATAGCATAGCATACAAATCAACTAGGACAGATTTCTCTAATTATTTGGTATTTGGCAATTTAAAATTGTGATCGTATACCAATACGGACAAATCTAGTAGTTTTTACCCGCGGCAGTTGTACTTATTTGAATAATGACTCTGATATTCACATCAAAAAATAATTCAACTCCATGAACGAGACGGAAGAAAAAACAAATTGTTTCAGTTGCTATTTATCAACTAATAAACAGACGAAGGCACATATCAAATAGGAAAAAGAAAAATAAAGAACTTAAAATTGATGCACCATTGACAACCGTCCAAAACATCTTTACTGAAATACAAAAATGTGAAAAAGGATAAATATTAAGGTTTCACAATGCATACAGACTTTCCAGCCACCTTGGAAATTAAACTAGCCTACCAAATTTGCCAACTGGGTATGACTCGACTCGAGTAGTGGAGAAGTTATCCTCCACATCCAGGTTCAAACCCCACTTGTAAAATGTTCGTTCTTCACTAAATCTTGTAGACTGGGGCTTTCAAAGACTAAATGCTGATTAGGGCTGGTAAGGTACCAGCACTCCCATTCTTACCTACAGGCCGCTGGCTGGAAACACAACACTGAAAAGGAAAAAAAGAGTCTACCTATTGCCAGTTTAGTCTGGCAGACAAGGCAGAATTAAAAATAAAATTGTCTCGAAACTGAAAAATATTTTGAATTCTGCTTTCACAGAGCACATTTGAGGACATTCAGTTATCATATATGGCGGTATTTGATTCAAGTTCAATAGTATTCAGCCGTACTTTGCTACTATTTTGGTTGTATGTTGGCCACACCTTCGATCGTACTTCGGAAGTATGCTCCCATATTTCAGATATATTTGGTTTTTTCAAATTCTGATTATGTAGCCATACATATCCGTACACGTATATGGTAACTATGCTTCAGGATTACTAGGATTTAAAAATAAACATTACGTTATAGCATCAAATCTCAAGCGGATAATAAGGCAGGTACCGTCATAGCACAAAAGTGTCCAAAACGAACGCTATATTATTCTACAAACCACTATCACTTCAACAAGAACACATCAATTGAGGCTTTAAACATGTTCAAAGTTCCGCGTGAAAATATTTTGAGTAAAGATAGCAAGAATAGTTATTTATCCACAAAAGACGATTGTAGAAATTAATTAACCCTTCCACAAAAGGACAGAGACAATTTAACTCCAACTTTGGATATAGAATTGTTACCTGGTGTGAAATTATGACACTATAATTTTGTTATAGGATGCACATTGTTTGTACTACGACCCAGCATAGCTGAAGTATATAAATAGTAATGATTCCCAACAAGATACAAACAATTCTGTCTAAAGAATCAATCAAGCCTCCCCAAAATTTGTTAGGACCTCTTAAAATTTCCTACTTCTCGAGAATCTTACAGAATCAAGACACCAATTGTGATATTTTTTTGTGAATTCCTGGTAATCCATCATGTAATGAGAAACGCTACAAACCAAGCCTTCTTCCCAACGGATCAAATTACATCTTGATGTGAAAGTACTCGGGATCAAAATGATGCAATCTCACATAACCATCTTCTCCACCACTTGCAAAGCTGCAAATTTTTGTCAAGATAGAAGAAAATTTTGCTTGGTTAATATGAAAACCATCTATAAAAAGGAACTACAAGAAAAACTAACAATAAGAAATAAAATAACAGACAATAAAATAGACAGGGCCCAACAAATTAACTGATTTGTGTGTGGGTGTGGGCTCGCACGAGAGAGAGAGAGAGAGGATACAAAGTATGTTATTGTATATTGCATAAAAATTGGAAATATATGCAAACCTACCTAAGAAAAAGCCCAGAAGCTGTATGAACTTTTCCCAAACATCACCAGAAAAGGAGACAACTAAAACAAAAGGACAAATCCAGGAGTGGAAAATGAACTGAAATTAAAGAGTGGTTACCTCCTTCCATCAGGATTAAATGCCAGTGCATTTATAGGTCCAAAGTGTCCTTTAACACCGCCAATTTCTTCTTCAAGAATCTGTCAAAAAAATATAATTTCGGATTGTTTAATCCCCACTATAATTTTTTTTTTTAAATAAGATATACAAAGCAAAAAGATAACAATATTTTTACTCTAGTCTAACACTTTCAGCCAGTTGACCTCCTTCAACCTAGTAAATCAGCTACTCTGACCTCCTTCGGCCTAGTCATCTCATCCAGCCAAACTGCTTTTTGGAATTATATTTAACTTATAGTTTAAACAATGTAATGTTAATGTACATTTACCTCTACTTGTATTTCAGTGTCATCAACTTAAATATTAAAATTAAAAATTAAAGTGGATTCTCCATTTCAAGTGGTTTGGTGATGGAACCAGCCTCATTGGAGCACACAGAGAAGCTAGAAATTGCAGTGTTTTCAGCTTTCAGTGCACTTAGCAGTGTTTTCAGCATTTTAGCGTATCCACAAAAACCTCCCACACCTCTTGAGCTGGCAATTGTGGGATTATAAGATTGAAACCTAGACGGAAAATAAGATGTTCAATGGTGCCAACCAAATGAAACATATATCTTGCCCAATGGTTCCTATCAATTTAAAACATCAAACGGCAACACCTGTTAAAGCCATTCACCAAGAGAAAGCAAACTTCAGGTCAGATATGTTAATCCAAGCTGTGATTCTAAGCAAACAGTTTTTGGTGACATCACATTAAATAGAGCTTTAAACATCTGATATACTGAGAGATTTTTGTTGATTTTTGTAGCATCAGAAAGTGCTCTTCGTCTCAAATTTGGTGTGGAGGTTTAGACACTTGTATTTCAAAGAACCCAGAAACCATTTGTGGAAATTCCACAGTTCATGTTTTATTAAAATAACTGATTATTTTAATGGGGACCCTACGTCTAAAGTTAGGAAAATTAAATAATTAAAGGGTATTAATAAAACAAAGTGTGAATAAGTGTGAATCTTCTAGAGAACGAAGATCAAGTCATGTTTTAATCTTAGCATTAGAAATCTAATATGGGTCGTTGATTTGTCAACGAGAAGATTATAAAAGGAAGGCTTGAGGGTCATTTGAAGACACATGGAGACACTGAAGATCCAAGAGTTTGAAATTTCTGGGGCGCGGCTTGCTGAGAAATTCGAGCTAGAGATCTGAGCAGTGAGGGGCAAAGATAGCATCCGTAGAGAGATTTTCTTAGTCCAATGGAGCATCGGTCAAAGAGAGACAAAGGTGATCTAGCCTAGCCAGCACAAAAGGAAAGGGGCTGATGCAGTCACTGCGTAAGCTCACACAGAAGCAGCACAGAGGCAAAAGGAAGGGTTTTCGGAGTTTGTTGGTGGATCGATTTCGAAAGCCAGGATCCGGAAAGTGGCACCAGGGGGTTGTTCTTCAACATCCACATAGGCAAAACGACTTGACTGGGGCTGAACATTGAGCCTAGAAGGAGATGATGCAAAGGTTGCAAGTTGCAGTGCTGGGATTGCGCGGAGCCTCCCCAAGGCAGGTTTTTCTTCATTCAGATCAACTGGAAACTCAGTGATTGAGTGACGTATTTCTCACAAATTCTTCTGCTAGTATTTGTCTTTGTAACTGAAAAATCCTTGAGGTTATTCAGAGATGTATTCAGACATTGTTACTGCATAATAATAAAACCCTCAAATTTGTTGCATCGATTTTCCCGCATTGGGTTCTTCTGGGGACATTAGTCCAAAAATAATTGTCATATGTGTGAATGATTTCATTGTCTAGTTTCCTTGTTTCTGAATCAATTTTAGTGTACGTTGCTTTAGTAGTTGCTTCAATAATTCAGATCTAAATTAATTATGTAATGTAACTTAATAAGAGAAGTACGCTCAGTTGTTGAAAGAAGATTCATTAGATTTGTTTAGATCTTGGAATTTTCACATGGTATCAAAGAATTGATGTGAAACAGGAAGGACATCTCTGAATTCTGAAATGAAGGTCGTTTTTGCTATAGTGCAGCAGATAGAATCCCCAGAGGGATTGCACAAATCTAGCCAGGAGGGTTGAAGCTTCGAGGTTGTCTCTCTCTAAGTGAGTCGACAGAAAGGTAGGATTTCTAGTTCGAGTTTTTATTGTGGCAGAGTGAGCTGCGCGAAGCCTCCACGTAGAAGACAGAGGGACACAGTTTTCTAAAGTTGTTGTTGGGTAGAAAGCGTCAAAAGGAATCAGAGGGACACATATTTGGGGAATTTCTTCCTCAGTGATTTCCTAGCCAAGGAAAATCAGCATTTCTCAGTAGCTAAGTAGTAGAGGAGCTGCAGAACTTACAACTCCACCAGGGAGTGCTTAAGCCTGCCAAGGACTGCACAATGGGGAGAAAGAGAAGCAAATTTGACAATTTTTCGGTTGATATGGCATCTCACGGACTTCGTGAACAAGATCAATTGGAGGGCTCCTCTAACTATATATGATCTCGAAGGAACGGGCTATGTTTCTTCTAGATGAATATGATTTGAAGGCATTCGTGGAGAACGTGGTAGCTGTACCAACAGATCTGGATCAACCCAAAAAGTACAAGGTTGATATGGCGAAGGCGAAGAGGTTGATCCTTGATGGTGTCAAGGACCACATTGTCTCACATTTGGCTGGCAAGAATACTGCCAGACATATGTGGGTAGCTTTGCATGACATATATGAGGGAGCTTCCACGCAGCGGAAGTTGTACTTGGCAAAGAAGCTCTGTATGATCTAGATGCGGAAAGGGGAGCGTTTGGTTTCATACCTTTTGCGGTTTCAGGAGGTTCATGATCAACTGTCGACAGTAGGTGCTACACCTACAGCAGCAACCATGGTACGGATGGCCCTTAACGGTGTCATGAAGGAGTAGCAGGTGTTTGTCCAGAGCATACTGGGGTGGGCAACATTACCTAGTTGGGAGCAGTTGTGGGCAGCTTTTCAAGAGGAAGAGCTAAGAAGAGACCTCATCAAGTGCAAACTTGATGGCAACAGCGGAAGCAGATCGAAATCTGTGGAGGAAGAGGAAAACACGGCCCTTGCATCAAAGGGACAGCAGGCGCAACAGAAACCGAAGTGTGATGCTTCAAAGGTAAAGTGCTTCAGATGTGGCGAGATGGGCCACTATGCATCTCAGTGTCCTCTGAAGAAGAAGGACAAAGATGAGAAGCATGACCCGAATGTTGTAGCCGTGAGAATCGAGGAGGATGAGGTGGCCATGAGTGCCCATGCTTCTCCTACTGGGAAGCGGGGTTATATTGAGCTGTAGTTCTTTGAACTCTAGTTGGGCAGGATCCTTGAGGATCCCACCTCATGGATCATACCTTGCTACAGCAGCCCATGATCAGCGATAGCAAGATGGAGGAGTTTCAGTGGAGTCGAGTGATGGAGAAGACAGTGCAGTGGATAGCAGCGTTCATTTCTAGAGCAATGCAGAGCAGAGGCAGCAACAACAGTAGTGCACAGTGGTGTAGTGTTGTGCACAGTAATGCTTACGCACTGCAGAGCAGCAACAGCGCAGAGCATCTGAGGGATAGCACAGTAGCTATCAGTAGACAGATTCTTCAGCACCGAGGAGCATCCACTGAACACTTGTTCTGTTTTGCGTGAGTTTTCAGTTGTTTCTCTCAACAGCTGAGTTGCAGTGCAGATGCAATAATAGCAGTGGCAGTGCTAACAACATAGCAGATGCAGCACTTGAGAGGAAGTTGCATTACAGATGCAGTAGTGATAGTGGCAGTATCATGGGCAGCAGTACAGTGGCAGCAGCAGCGCAGAGACTGGCGAACTTCAGTAGCGCGAAGGATGCTTCAGGGACAGAGCAGTATGCAGCAAGCATTATAGCTAGAGCAATTTCCTCGCTAAGAGGGAGTGTTGATTTTTGTAGCATCAAAAAGTGCTCTAAGTCTCAAATTTGGTGTGGAGGCTTAGACACTTGTATTTCAAAGAACCCAAAAACTGTTTGTGGAAATTCCACTCGGTTCATGTTTTATTAAAATATTTAATTATTTTAATGGGGACCCTAAGTCTAAACTTAGGGAAATTAAATAATTGAAGGGTATTAATAAATCAAAGTGTGAATCTTCTAGAGAACGAAGATCAAGTCATGTTTTAATCTTAGCCATCAATTAAACATCTAATCAAGGTCTTTGATTTGTCAACGAGAAGATTATAAAATGAAGGCTTGAGGGTCATTTGAAGATACATGGAGACACTAAATTGATCTAAGAGTTCGAAATTTCTGGGGCGCGGTTTGCTGAGAAATTTGAGCTAGAGTTTCAAGCAGTGAGGAGCAGAGATAGCATCAGGAGAAAGATTTTCTCAGTCCGGTGGAGCATCAGTCAAAGAGAGGCAGAGGTGATCTAGCCTAGCCAGCGCAGAAGGAAAGGGGCTGACGCAATGACTATGTAAGCTCACGCATAAGCAGCACAAAGGCAGAAAGAAGGGTTTTTGGAATTTGTTGGTGGATCAGTTTCAGAGGCTGAGATCCGGAAAGTGGCACCTGGAGGTTGTTCCTCAGCATCCACAGAGGCAAAACGATTTGGCTGGGGCTCAACGCTGAGCCTGGAAGGGGGTGATGCAGAGGCTGCAAGTTGCAATGTTGGGACTGCAAAGATTGCGCAGAGCCTCCCCAGGGCAGGTTTTTCTTCATCCGGATCAGCTGAAAACTCAGTGATTGAGTGAGGTATTTCTCACAAATTCTCCTATCAGTATTTCTCTTTGTCACTGAATAACACTTGAGGGTATTCAGAGATGTATTCAGACATTGCTACTGCATAATAATAAAACCCTCAGATCTGTTGCACCGGTTTTCCCGCAATGGGTTTTCTCGGGGACATTAGTCCAAAAATAACTGTCATATGTGCGAATGATTTCCTTGTCTAGTTTCCTTGTTTCTGAATCAATTTTAGTGTAGGTTGCTTCAGTAGTTGCTTCAATAATTCAGATCTGAATTAATTATGTAATTTAATTTACACTCAGTAGTTGCAGTAGGATTCATTAGATCTTTTTAGATCTTGGAATTTTCACAATTTATAGCTAGAAACTAAAAATTAAAATAACACACCAGGTTAGAACTTTTAAGTTTTAACATTTTTATTACTAAAAGTTGTTTGAATGAATTGACCATCATCTATGAGATATGTCAGAATTGAATAACCTTCACAGGATAGATTGATCTGCCAAAAATGCTTCTAAGCCAAATTGAAGCTCTACAACACAGCTTTGGGACTTTTAAGGCAAAGAACTAGGACTCACTCAAAAAAACTGCTTTGTTTAATTATGGTAGACAAGATACGATAATATCATTTTTTTAATATCCAACAAATTACCACAAAACTGGTCAAAAAGACCCAAAAGTAGAACCACTGTCTATCACTAGTCTCCTAGAAGCAGAGGAAAAGCCAACTAAATAAACAATAGAAATAAAAATAACAAAGAAATAGTGCAAATACAAATACATATAAAGATATTTGGTGAAAATTGTTCAAAAAATCAATTTCTACGTCATCAAACAGGACTACAGACTTTTTTTCTATTTTAAAAACTAGACTAAGTCCAAAACAATTATAATGACAGTAAGCTACCTGGTCAAGGAAAATTGCTATGCGGCCCCACTATTGAATTGAGTTTATATGAAAGGTATAACCTTACTTATTCACAAGCACAACTATAACTTGAATTTTCTGCACAATCTCAAAGGTCACAACATAATTCATGGATGAATTTCTTAGATATATGTTCACCCTGCAACTCTTGGGGGACTTGGCACACCAAAAAGCTAAACATGATATATAATCAACTAAAGTCACCATCTAGTTAGACATAGTAGCATCCAACAAGAATGAATGGCACAATGGGTAAGAATACTTGTTGCTATGTGGAAGGGGCAAGAGAAGAATAGTTGAAGAATTGCTATATGTAGTTGCATTTCTAAAATCTTGTGGTAAATGAACAATTCCAATTTGTCAACAATTCTAATAACTGTAACTATGGCTTCATATGAATACATTTATTTGTCGAAGTTAACTACTAATAACATCATAATTGCAATAAGAAACCATTTCTTTCTAAACAAAGGATGCATCAATAAGAATACCTTATGAAAGAATTTTGCTTCAAATTTTCCTGCACGACGATCAGTAGTAGTCACATGAGATGCTTCCTGACCTCCACCGATCACAACCTGCCATAGAAGTAAAACCATTTTCCAGATACTGAGACAAGCCTACACTGCAACATAGCATTGCCAACTCAACTGGAAACAACAATTTATACCACCAATTACTGCGCAGTGAGATTTATACCCTGCCAACCTAGACAGATATACACATAGTAATAGATAACTAAAAGTATATTGGTAAAGGGAGGAATCTTACATGGTCTAGTAGTGGAGAAATTGCAACTGCATTTACAGGGCGCTCTGTGACATATGTCTTAATAAGAGTTAAAGTCCTGATATCCCATAGCTATTAACATTCAGATGACAAGGTTAGATATCAACCAAAGTAACAAAAAATGTGGCTGCAGTTACTCAAATAGGGCAGTAAAAGTTTGTCCGAGGAAATGAAATGCTGTACTCAAATTCAGTACCTTGGCTGATTTATCTAGGGACCCTGTGAGGAAGTGGGATCCATCTGCAGACTTGGCCAAAGATGTTATAGCTTTCTGATGGCCTGTTTCCTTGTCACTTTCCCCGAGCAGCTTTCCTGTCTGAGAACAATGCTAGAAAAGTAAGAAAGAGCACATAGACTAAAATGCACCTGTAACATGGTATTTGAATGCTTCAAAGCTTACAAGCCTAGTAAGACATATGTCTAATATTTTCAGACAGAAACAGATACCAGATCAAGCATAACAGGAAGTTGCATAAACAAACTATTCCTGCAGGCAAAATCAAACTGAACATTATTTTTGCCATGTTTCAAACAGACTAAAATAATGCTAATGATCAACCCTGGCATCTATAAGATAGCCAATATTATTGCAAGAAACAAATATGGCATTTCTATGGAAAAAAATTCATGAAAAGAAAATTAACAATGTACCATTGATTCACTGGTGAGGTTGACGCAGCATTAAACCATCCGACACAGTTCCAGTCTTGTTTTGGTTTGCCCCACAGGAATGACATCAGTTTCAAAGAGGTGAGGCTAGGTGCAATTCTTGGATGATTTGGCCAAACAGTTACCCCCCAGACCTGGCACCTAAACTCAGATCGATCTAGTATTAAACCATCTACCATAGTTCCAGTCTCGCTGCAGTTTTCATAGAGATGAGCCTGGGTGCAATTCTTGGGTGGTTTGACCAAGAAATTACCCCCCGACCACTAGTTAGGTCGATGTAGTATTAAACCATCCACCACGGTTCCATTCTCACTGTGGTTTGCCCCACAAAACTGACATGAGCTTCCAAGAGATGAGGCTGAGTGCAATTCTTGGGTGATTTGGCCAAACAGTTGCCCTTTAGAACTGGCACCCAAACTGAAAAAGTCCCCTCTATGCAATGCATCCATTCAGGGCATTCGGTCGACCTTTTGTTGAAGCCCTGAAGATCATGGTTAAAAATTTTGTGGATTAATCAAAAAAAATGTGAAATTGGCCCAAGAGAAGTGTTCCATAGAGATGTGTCCCAAACACTCCCCGCGCTCCCTAGAACTGGGGACAATCCCTGCCATCCCTATACACCCCTAGCATGTGGTGACTTCACTATGGACATACCATGCACAAGTGTGATGTTTCCACTGCTCGGGGGTATAATCACACACCTCCTATGGGAACATGTCCTTGTAAAATATAAAATATAGTTTAATTTAGTTAAACTTTCAAATGCAGAAAAGTGGGAACAACAGGATTTTCTACCTATGTTGCGGGAAATGGCCCCCAAGTTGGCATACTGGTACCCGAAACTCCCTGAAACATCAAAACACAGCCAAAACGCGATTGAAACGCAGCCAAAACACCGATATCTGCCCCATTTCTGCAACCTTTTTGCTTCTAAAGGCTCACTCAAAGCACCCCAGAAGGTGTGGGGCCCTTCTATGGCCAAAAAATATTTAATCTACCACTAAAATTTAACTCTAATCACTCCACAAACTAATTTATCTCTAATAATTCCATGCTCTAGTTCTTCTAAAAAAACACCTTGTTCTATTTTTTTAAATGAGGATGAGGATGAAGATAAATAGGATATGTAATTGTACTTGTCATTAGCTATGTTTTATTTCATTATCAGCACATATAGACACATATAAAGGCTGATTTGGATGTATAGTATCATGTATAAATGTCGATTTTGTACTCGAGGATGTGCAACCTCATCTATAAAGGATAATTTTGGATTTTGCATCATGTAATCATCTATAAGAGTTAATATAGACTAGGTTATATATATATATATATATATATTAGGACATTTAAGAAATATGTGCAATCATAAAGCACACATGATACATTATAATTTATTACATTATGATTAAATTGTCCAATGTCAATGCATAAACTATAAGTTGTTTGTAAAAAAATCGTGCACACACACATATGGCGTTTTCCCTAACGTTTCCAATTTATTTATTTATTTATTTTGGGGGGGGTGGGAGGAGGGGGTTGTCAAGTTTCTAGCCATCCCCTTTTGGAAACTCCAGATGTTTTCACGTTTTAACATAGTTTCTACCTTATTCCAAGTGCATTCAGGTTTGGCAAAAATTATTTCAATGAAAACTTGGAGAACCATCCATATTTTTTCCTTAGCCAGAAAATGCAATAGTTAGATTTGAAATAGGGGTCAGCTATCACCACATTTCTATAGATGATATGGACAGATTGATGTAAAGAACCCAACAAAGGCTTCATTGATAACTACTAGTGGATTAAGCCTTGTTCCATTTTTTTAATAGATTGATGTAAAGAACCCAACAAAGGCTTCATTGATAATTACTAGTGGATTAAGCCTTGTTCCATTTTTTTAATGACTAGTGACTTGACTCTTAACTACTCAAATGATGACAGATGTATTTATATGATATATCATGTTTCATTTTTATTTGGACACTGATGATTTTTCAATGAAAAATATAACGGTCCTCTGGGTCATGGTGTTTGTTGCTATAATTGTTAAAAACTGTGACTAAATATGCATAGCATAATCACTAATATTTGTATGCTTAGAAATTGTTGTATCTTTTATGTGTTTAATATTTGGATTAGGGTCCCCAACGATATCGACGGACTAACCGGACAGGTTGATTGAACATGACTAGTGGTTTGAGCCTTGTTCCATTTTTTTCTCATTACTAGTGGCTTGAGCCTTGTTCCATTTTTTTCTTATGAATAGTAGTTTGAGCTGTGTTCCATTTTTTTTCATATGACTATTGGCTTGGACCTTGTTCCATCTCTTTTCTTATGACTAGTGGCTTGACTCTTTACTGTTTAAATGATGATGGGTAATTATATGATATATAATTATGTTTCATTTTCATTTGTACATTGATGATTTTGCAATGATAAATACAACGGTTCTTTGGGTCATGGAGGTTTCTGCTATAATTGTAAAATGTGTGATCTGTGTGTGTGTTTCCACAGCTCGTCATCATGTTGTATGTCAATTTTTGGATCTAAACTGTGCAGATTTACAGTCATCCAACGATTCAAGTGGACTCACCACACATCATCAAGGACAGAAGCAAACCATGGTGGATTGGAAAAGAGTACCAGGACGGTTATAAAGAATATGAGAGGTACCAGCAAAAGTAATATGAACATTAATGTTAATTTTCCATGAAATTCTGCAACTACTTAGATGAATAACTGAAGACTGAAATCTAGTTTACTTTCACCAAGATACAGAATTTCTTAACAACTTATAGGCAGCGGAATAAACACACGTAGATAAAAACACATCACACAAATTGAGCACTTATTTTTGTCAGGAAACCCAACAGGGAAAAACGTGTCGCCTTGATGTTGTATTTTATTGATCTTAAGCCATCTGATTTATTACAAGGCAATCTGTCTTCTTGAGAACACCCTTGTTCTCCTGCTAAACTAGCAAGACTCAACCTGCAAATCCTCTGACCCAGCTCCTACTTTCTTGCGCACTGCCTGGCCCTACTTCCTTTCACACTAGGCCTCCTAAATCCTAACACACAATAGGCCCTATTCCCTAGCACAGATTTGCCTCCTATTTCCTATTGCAAATCTGCCCTATTATATAGCTCACAAGAACCTCGATCTATGTGCACTTGTTCCTCAAGGCTACGCACACCACAAGCAAAGAGATCTCACACAAACTTGTGCACTCAACAATGAACAATCCTTGTGCCTTCGTCCTTCTTTTATAGATTAGATCCATGCTAAATTAGGCATGTACAGATTTAGAACTTGAGTTGTGATTGACAAGTTAACTGAGTCGAACTAGTTCTCTCTCCAATCATCACTAGAGTTATAACTCATCCATCCTACAATGAATTACTGAAGTCCCAACTCCTCCTAAATTGAACTTGTAACTGCCACTCGATCTTGTAATTAAACTGAAGAAGTCTCCACATAATTGATCCTCCAACACTCCACCTGAATAGAAGTCTATCTCATGATTTCAAACCATGCTAAGAGAAAGACAAACTCGTGGTCTTTTTGGCTAAGGCACAAGCCAAAAGACCTTCACTCACTACTTAATGAGAAAGGGATTTTGTACAACTCCGAAAGTAACTCTTGCCAATCCATTGGTCAAGATATTTGTTGTCTGCTCCTCTAATGGAATGTAGGGTAGCTTCAATATCCCTTTATGCACACAATCCCTAATATGATGATACTTGATTTCGATATGCTTGGAGTGATCATGAAACACTAGATTCTTAGAGAGCTTAATGCAACTCTGATTGTCACATTGTATCATAGTAGGATCCATCCCCTGCCTAAAAAGTCCCACAAGCAACTCCCTCATCCATATAGCTTCGCATTTTGTCAAACTGACATCCATGTACTCAACCTCTACTGCACTGAGTGCAACTAATATTTGCTTCCTTCTAAACCAAGAAACAGCTACTGACCCAATGTCGAAGACACAACCCTGAAGTACTCTTTCGATCTATGGAGCACCTTGCCCAATCTAATCCATGAAGCCCTCAAGTCTCACTCCAACAACATGTTTGTACCATAATCCATAATCTGGTGTGCCTCTAAGATACCTCAAAACATGCTTCACAACAACCCAATGAGCTTTGGTCAGTTCAATCATGAACGGACTTGGATGATTTAATGCAAAACAAATATCACGTCGTGTTGACCAAGTACATCAACAACTCGATGAGTTGCTTGCATAACATAGCTTCTACTCGCTTTACTCTGCAAGCATCCACCTTCCTCTAGTTTATGAGGAGAGGCGTGGCCATGGGCCTGCAATTTTGCATATGAAACCTCCTAAGAATCTCGTACATGTACTTGTCATGTCCTAAGAAGATCTCACCATCACCTTGCCAAACCTCCAATCCAAGGAAATCGTGCAAAAGCCCTAGATCCTTCATCTCAAACTCCCTTGCAAGGTCCTCCTTGCAACCCTGAATCAAGTTATCTGCTCAAGTCAATATAAGATCATCAACATAGAGCACTAGAATGAGTGGAAGCCCTCCAACCATGATGTAATATCAGTTGGGATCTGACTAGCTCTTAGTGAAGCCCAATCCTCAAATGTAGTTGTCAATATGAGTGTACCATGCTCTTGGAGCTCGCTTGAGCCCATAAAGAGCTCTCTTTAGCCTGCACACACGCGTGTCTCTGCTAAACTGCTCAAATCCCTTTGGTTGTTCCATATAGATCTCCTCCTCAACCACTCTGTTGAGGAATGTTTTCTTCACATCCATCTAGTGTATCTTCCACCCCATTTGTGCCACAAGTGCCAAAATTGTCCTAATGGATGAATATCATGCTATTGGGGAAAATGTCTCATCATAGTTTATGTCCTCAACTTGTGAGAATCCCTTAGCCACAAACCTGGCCTTGTACTTCTCCACACTCCCGTCTAATCCCTACTTCACCTTGTACACCCAGTGAGAACCTACTACTGATTTGCCCTCAGGTCGTGGCACAATCTCCCAGACATCGTTTTTCATGATGGAGGAATATTCCTCCGCCATGGCATCCTGCCAAACCTACTAAGAAGTTGCCTCCCAATAACAAGAATGCTTTGCGTCCAATAACTCTGTCATCAACGCCATACATCATGTGTACCTCTATGGCTGCTTGCTCTGCCTGAACATAGAGCTAGGAGCTTCAACATGCTCCTGCGCCTCCTGAATCAACCTGTCAGCCCACTTGGCTCTCTTCCTCCCTGTGTTGGGAGTCTCTAACTCAATAGTTTCCTGCTCTCTTCCTGATCTCTCCTCATCATCCTACTAGTGATCATGTTGTGTGGCCTCTTGCAACATGGTTGAGACTCAAAATTTGATCTTGGATGAGGCTCCTCCTTGGGAGCAAATAGCTCCTCCTCGGGTACTCCATCCTATTCTCGCTCTAAGGACTCCCTCAGAGTTTTGTCCTCCTCAAACCTCATGTCCCGCCCGATAATTGTCTTCTTGAGTGATGGAATATACACCCTGTATGCCTGAGTTATCTCATTGTATCCCACGAAAATACCCTTTCCGTTGTGGGCTGCAGCTTCTCCCTGTTATCTTTGGACACATGGCAATAAAATTTTGTGCCAAAGATTCGGAAGTGTGAAACATCAAGCTTCTTGCCTGTGAAAGCCTCCTCTAGTGTAACTCATCCAAGCACCCTATGTGGACTCTTGTTCTGCAGAAATACTACAGTGTTGCATGCCTCTGCCTACAAGAACATAGGCAGTCCCTAATCATGCAGCATGGCCTTGGTCGCTCCAACTATGTTGTGGTTCTTCCTCTCAACCACCCCCTTTTGCTTAGGGTTATGGGGTGTTGTCAACTCCCTCCTAATGCCCACCTTGGCACACTCATCCCTGGAGGCATTGGAGACATATTCCCCGCCATTGACACTCCTCAATGCTTTGATCTTCTTCCTAGTCTAGTTTTCTACTGAGGCCTTAAATTCCATGAACTTGGAGAAAACCTCCTCCTCCTTCCTCATGACAAAGATCCATGTCTTCCCTTTGGCTTTTTTGTCTCGACCCTGGAAAGATGACTTGGCATACTTGCCAAGTGTGCACCCCTTGCACACTCCATTCTTGTCAAGATTGTATTATGGTGGCCCTATGGCTATCTGTTGAAAGATCTTCATCACCCCATGATGCCGATATCCGATGTGCCTGTGCAAAATTCTCCTACATCTCTGTTTTTCCCACCTGTTACCTTGTTGTTGTGCATGTCTCAACCTGCAACCTGTAGAGATTTTGCATCCTCACGCTCACTAATCCAGAAGTTAGATGCTTGAGGTAAGCCTTACCTCTGCCAAAGATGACAACATAACCCTTGTTCTCTAGGGTTGACACTGAAACAAGGTTCTTCTCCAAGCTTGGAACATAGAGAACCTCTCTGAGATGGAGAGAGCTCCCAGACTCCCTCTCAAAGCTGACAATACCAACTCCCCTAGTTGCATACTAGCCATTATCTACTAGCTCAATATGAACCTACATGTCCTCCTCCTCTAGCTGGCTAAAATACTCCTTGTTCTCGATCATGTGGAAGGACGCTCTCGAATCAATATGCCATGTGTTGTTGCCTATTGAGCATGCCATGCAAGCTATCAATGAGAAATATTTCTCGAACTGAGAAAAAAACCCATCTACCTCAGTTGATGCAACCACATAGTGGCATAGAAATATTCATGTTAGGACACTTAGTGGCATAGTGCCTGTTGTCGCAGAGAATGTCTAGGCACTGCGACAACAGCTCGAATTGGGCGTTGTCACTTTGATCCCCAATCTCTTCTTTTAAGTTGTCTCCCTACAGCAGACTAAGGGGGGTAGACCCTATGGAAATGGAATGAAGGAGAACTAGTTAGGAACCAACCAGCTCGGGAAACACAATTAAGCAACCAAATAATTGTATTAGATCTAGAAAGATTTAAAGGATTTGATTAGATTTAAATGATTGATATCAGTGCCTTATGGAGTCAACTATCTTGCTAAGAAATTTAGGACCAAGTACTTGATGAGCTACTGCTGCTTGGATGAATAACTATCCTATATGTGATGCAAATCCTAAGACTAATGTGAAATGCAGGAATCTTGGTTATTTTTAGTTAAATGACTATTCTAAGTTTGAACCCTTCGATCATTTCTATATTGAGCCTGATTCCGTAGTAAGTGGCAGAGAGAAGTTAAGGTGAAGCACACTAAGGTGTGATTAACGATACCTCTCCGAAAAATCTAACGTGCCTGGTGTCTTCGGTGTTGTAGAGAATTGTGGCTCTGATGACTACAAAGTCACCGTTTCAAGTACAATAAAAACCAGGTTTCTCAAGCAAAGATGGATGGGTACCTACCTTTCTATCGACCAAGGTTATGCTTGGAAGTAATCCTAATATGCAAATGCACGAGAATTAGGAGGTGTTTTAGTGAAATACAACGTCAGATACTCAAAGCGCTTAGATTATATAAAATTTTGATTTAAACACTAAGCACTTAAGCAAAAATGCCAACTATGAAGATGCCAAAAATTACCCAATTGAAAGATATACAATTTGTCATAGGTCCACAATAGAGTGTTCAATAAAAATATCGATCGCAATTACTTGAAAACTTCCCAAACTTAAATATTCAATAAAGATCAAATAATTCAAGTAAAGGAAACAAGAGTTAATTAAACAATAAGTGATTTTAATCGATAGCAAACATTTAAAATCCCATGCCAAAGATCATCAAATTCAGTTGAAGCATATGAAATAATTTAGCACTTAAATATTCAAAACCCAATGCAAGACTTGAGCACTTTAAATTTCGAAAGCTATTATACCATGAAAGAACCATGAAATTCAAATGCTAAACACTTCAAGCAATACCGAATTTAAATGATTTTCTTAAGTATTCCAATCCAGAAATTTTAATTTTTCCCTATAGTCAAACTTTAGAGATGTTAAAAAAAAATTAATTTTACCTTTCACTATAGAAAAATGTATGCTTCTTCTTTAAAAAAAAATTCTCAGCGGCTTAGAATTCTAATGCTATGGCCCCCAAAAACCTTTAGATCGAAAAAACCAACCTCAAATCTATCATACAAAGAGAAAAAAAAGAGAGAGAAAGAATTTAAAAGGTTTACTAATGTTTGAAGATAATAATAAATTTTTATTTTTATTTTTATTTTTTAATTTGTTCTAAAGTCACGGTTTGTTTTTTTTTTTTTCGAGTTTTAAATGTTTGATGAAATTTTATGAAGAAAAATTAAAGGTTAATGAAAATAAATGAAAGAAAAATTTTGATTTTTAAACTTTTAAAAGTTAATGAGATTTTAAATTTTCTTTGTTCTTTTTTTAACACCAAACAAAAAAAATCAAAACTATTAGAAATTAAAATGAAACGTTAATGTTTTTATTAAAAATTAAAATGAAATGTTATGTTTTGAGGTAGGTTTAGGGAAAGTCAAAGGAGGAGATGAAGGCACGCAATAGGAGAAGGCTCGACGGCTTGCACGTGAGACAGCGCGAAGCTGTGAGGGAGCAAGGGATGCAAGAAGGGAGAAACGCAAAGGAAAGGGAAGCTACATTGCAGCAGCAAGGCACGCGGAAGGGAGGAGGAGTTGCAGGACGAAGGGCAAGTGACTACACAAGGAGAAGAGCAGGGCTTCAAGGAAGAGATTGCATTGAGGGAAAGATAGGGCACGCTAAGGGAATGAACATGGAGGTATGCAGGTGAGAGTACGCATATGGGAAGAAGAGGTAGCGAGCAAAAAAGGAAAAAATGCAGAAGGGAGGAAGCGCAGGGAGATGGCAGCGAGCGGGAAAAAGGCACACAGAGATGATAAATGGTAGTGTGGGGGAAAAGAAGAAAACGCGACAGAGAGGGGGCAACGAGCAAGAGGATAGCGCAGCCACAGCAAGCAAGGAAAACAAAATGCAAACAGGCTGAGAGGATTTGAAAGAGAAATCGAAATCCTTTTAAAAAAATCGAAAATTACTTTTCTCAAAATTTAAAAATAAAATCATTCCAAATTATTTCAGAATTTTGAATAAACCTAAAAAAATTATGAAAAAACCCAAATCTGCAATTTTTCTTATTTGATGACTTTGGCAGAAGTTTCCTACAAAAAAAATTTCATTTTGAGACAAGATCTTACCCTCTAGGGCCCCCTAGATCTTGCTCATATCTACAAACTTCTTTACAAATAACCTGATATTGAGACAAGATCTTACCCTCCAGGGCCTAGACCCGTCTCAGATCTAAAAGGGCCTAGACCCATCTCAAATCTAAAAAAAATCTTTGTAAAATCCTCAAATACTCACCTACACAAAACCATAAACAAAAACCCAAATACCCAATATACAAAAATCTATAAATAAAACCCTGATCCCAAATTAGAAATCAAAATCTAAAAATTCTAAAAATTTACACAAATAAAATTACAAATCTATACAATATATATACAAATCGATGCACAAGAGTTGCAGATCTATCAAATCTGGGGAGTATGAGTCCAACTCCACTCCCAGATCTGAAGATCTAAGGCTCTTACTAGTTTTTCCACAACATATTTAAACGATTTTAGGTTTTAGAGAGGTACTAGCCCAAAACTTCCTGCTTAAAATAAACCTTTAGATAAATCTTGGAGTTATTATGAAGTAGGCTCTTCTGGAAAATATATGTTGAGAGTCGGTTGGTCCAACCGAGGACTATCTTCAAACACTCTCAGATCTATCAATTTTTCCACAAAATATTTAAAAGATTTTAGGTTTTATAGAGGTACTAGCGCAAAACTACCTGCTTAAAATAAACCTTTAGATAAATATTGGATTTATTATAAAGCAGGCTCTTCAGAAAATATATGTTGAGAATCGATTGGTCCAACCGAGGACTATCCCCAAACACTCAAAGAAAACTTAGAGATCTTCTACAAACACTGAATCAACCATCAAACCGAGTAGAGAAATAGAATAACAATGAAAATCTGAAGAAATAGAAATACCTGCTACTTCAAGAAAAAGTAAAAATGTTACCCTAGATCCAACAAACTGAATAAGATCCCTGTATTCAAATTATTCTAGGAGAGCTATTGATTTGCGATTTTCAAATAATATCTACAAAAATTAAAATAATGTTACCATAAATTCACGAAGAGGAACACCACCGCAAGTTTAAACCCCAAAGACTTTGCATTTATTCCAGAAAATATACAAGAGAGCTTGAGAGCTTAGTACACGATCAAAAGATCGGATCTTTAAGACTGACAAAGGACTTCTTATTTATAGATTAATTCTCCAATCACTAGTTCGCTGGATCTCCGTCAAAGTAATCTCAACCGTTAAAAAATATTTAATTATATTTTAATCTCCTACGTCGAAATTAATTTATTTTTTGAGGAAATTCGAATTTTTCATTTATCCTCAAAAAATTGACTTTGACATAACTACCAAGGCCCAAGGGTCCAAAATTTCTTGAAATTTTCAATATTCTCTTGGTCGGGGACCTCCAAAAATTAAATCTTCTAGAACCGACGAATTGCTAATTTGGAGAATTAATTTTTCCTATGACCTAAAATTAATTAAACTTTTGGCTTATAATTTTAATTTATTTTTTGCTAGAGAATTTAATTAATTAACTCATGAGGAGATTAATAATTTTTCCAACCCTCTTTACATAAGATACATACATTAAACCCATGAGGGGGAACACTCGTTCGTTATAAACCTTAAAATATCTACGCAATTATGCGACTTAAAATATGATCTAATAGACCAAGTAATTCGTAATAAAATAATCTACCCAATTAGCTAGGATTATTCCCAAATTACTTTTACAAAGACTCGATAAAAAACACCATGACTCATCTAATATCATGACGACAAAATCCACCCTAGCTTTGAGGTGAGGTTGGAGAGAAAAACTTTGTCGATTATTTGTGTATAGAGACACGATGAATCAGTGAGATAAAAAGCCTCCTAGGATAGAAATCGTCACCAAAATAATAAACTTACCTAAGTTGTTACATGCATGATGGTCTTACTAAGATCATTTACATTATAAAGTTATAAACATGCAGAATGGGTTAAAATCATTTACAAATTGTCGAATGATGATGAAATTTGAATGACACAGACACCCGAACATGATGAATCCCTTTTGCGAAAAAAGGGGCATACTGTTATGGGGTCATTGACACAGAGTAGTCAACAGTGCCCAAACTCATGGCAATGGAAGCACTTGATCTTCCTCAGATACTTCTTCTTCTCCCCCTTCTGACTAGTCTCGACCTCGCCTTTTCCCTTCTTTCCTTTGGCTTTGCCACCTTTGCCTACCAGGGCAAAGTTCCCCTTGTCCGTTGTTGGAGCTTCTCTACCAGCTCTTGTGCCTCTAGATCTCTTCTTGAACGCAATCACTCTATAACCTTTCCCAACTAGGAATATTCTCTCTACCACTTATTGCATCCTGGAAACTATACCAAAATTTATGGAATCCTAGAAGTGCAAAACTCACAAGGTCTTTTTCTACTACAGTCTCGCCCACATCACCTAGCTCATCTCGAACTTGAGTGAACTGTGAAAGATAAGTGATGATGGGCTCTCCTTTGCTTATTGTGATACTTCTTAGCTTCTCTTTGAGAGCAAGCTTAATGGCATCATTGGAACCCTGATACAAATCTAGATGGCTTTAAAGCAATGTTCCACGAGGATGTGCTCCCCCATGCTCCCGAGACGTGGAAACTCCTGTTGATTTATGGTAGCATCGGATGTACTCTAGCCTTGTAACTTTGTATATAGTCTAAGACACATGTATTCCATAAAACCCAGAAATGGTTTTGGAAAATTCCACTTAGAGATGGTTTAATTAAATTAATTAATCGTTTTTTAATGTTTTCCTAAGTCTAAACTTAAGGAAACTAATTAATTAAAGGGTATTAATTAAACTAAGTGTGAATCTTCTAGATAAAGTCATGGATCACCTCCAAGTTAATCTTAGCCCTTGATTATATTTTAATCTTGGCCGTTGAATGTTCAACAGAAGAATATAAGAAGGAGGGTGAGAGGCCTATGGAAAATATATTGTGACACTTGAGCCATTGAGCATTTTCGATTTGTGTGAGAAGACACAACTTTTGATCAAGGATCAAATCACTAGGGCAGGGTTTGCTAAGTGATTGTGATTCAGTGATCAGATCCAGAGAGGGGCAAAAGCAGAGATTGGTTAGTTGGACCAAGAATACATTTTAGAGTGAAACAACATTTACGCAGAAGAGAGACAGCACAGTTTTCTGAAGAGGTGACGTAGTTCCTACAAAGAACCACACAGAACCAGCGCAGTGTCTCTTGGAGTCAGTCCGGAGATAGCTAGAGGTTAAGGTTCTGAGCCAGGATGGCCAAAATCCAGCTTCAGATCAGCGAAATCAGTTGCAGAGAGGGGTGACGCAATTCCTCAAGCTTGCCCATCCAGGCTTACGCAGATCTAGCGTAAGCAATCACGCAGAGGCAGTGAGGGCTTCACCAGCACTTTTTTATCAGCCGGAGACTTGCTGAGTGAGGTATATCTCACAGTTATATTTGTTATCTAGATATCTCTGAAGGGTTTGCCGAATGTTGGCACCCTAGTTGTACTCAAGATTATGCTGCTTAATAATACAAACCCTCATATCTGCTACACCGGTTTTCCCAAGTTGGGTTTTTCAGGGGACTTAGTCCAAAAATAATTGTGTCACGTGTGGATATTTTTCATTGTATTTTGTTCAAATTGTTTCAGCACTTCGATTTATTTCCGCAGCATTATTTGTGAAGACTGCTTCAGAAATTACTTTGATATTTCACAGTAATGAAATAATTATGTAACACAATAGAAGAAGTTCAGATTTGTTGCAGTAGGAATCGAGATCTAGGAGTTTTCACAACCCCTGGGAAAACGTTTCCCCACGTCCCCTTTTTTGGGGAAACTCAGGGATGTAGAAATTTGATAACCCACTCCGGTTTTCAGTTTCTCCTTATTTCTCCCATAAAGTTAAATGTCCATTCCCATAACCATACATTCAACAATCTGGAAAAATAAATATTTTCTGAAAACACTAATTCTGGAAATTTCAAAACATTGGAAATTGAGAAATAAAAACACATAAATATTTTCAGCCACACAGAAATTTGACATGCTGATTTTGGTCAATACGACCCTGGAAAAACCCCCTGCAACTCTTGGGGAAAACCAGTTCGAAAGCTTTTTTTTATTTCTGAATATGCTTTTACAGTGAACAGAAAAACATGGTAAAAATTACAGCAAACACAAAACCCACTTATCTCGATTTCCGTGCCAACTTTCCACCTTGAAAATCATGTCAACAGCAAACAAAATTACAGTAAAAATTACAGCATTAATTGTTGTAATTGATGCCTCGAAATGTGTTCCAAATTTGCCTATACGAAACTGTACGAACACGTACAGCAGTCCCTCCTCGATTTTTTAGCCCTAAAAATAGCCTCGAAAATCATGCCCTTGATTGCTTATTCTTCTCCTCAAAAACAATGTTGTACCTTGCCATGAAATGCGTGCAAATAGTGTTGTACAGATTCTATCTTGGTAAACGTGCCAAATAAATGATGATGTCCGAAAACACTGCCTTGGGAAATGTGCCAAGCTGTTGTACGGATTTGTTGTGTATCTTTGTTGCTCTCCCTCCGCTTAGAAATTTCTCCCTTACTTTCTTCTCCTCCTCTCTCAATCTGCTCATGAAAGAATGAATGATATTTTTCCTCTTTTCCTCCTTTAACCTAATCCTAAGTGACTTTTGGGGAATCCCTAAATCCAATGGCTGAGATAGCTTTAGATCTAGGGCCGAGATTAAATGTGCATTTAAATCTCACTTTCTGTTTTTTAATTCACCCCACTTTAATAAAGACCCTCTTAGTCATTTATTTCCATAGTCACTTTTCACTTTCTAATTTCACATTGACTTTATTAAAGTCACTTTAAAATTAGACTTAATAACTTTATCACTTAAAGTCACTTTTAAATTAGATTTGACTTTATAACTTTATAAAGTCACTTTAGAAGAAAAATTAAATTCTTTTGGAAACTTTTCCCTAGGCCAAAGATCAAAGCCTTAGGGAACCACCTGTCCTCCGGTAACCAAATTTCAACACTCCCTCTTACTGAGGAAGGTGTTCCTCACCACACCTATCTTGTCTCTGAAGTAGACATGCTTGCCCCATGGTAAGGCTTTGGTAAGAATATCTGCAACCTGCTCATCAGTGGGAATATACTCAAGCTTCACAGCTCCTTTCTGAACATAGTCTCCGATGAAATGATATTTGATCCCGATATGCTTTGACCTGTCATGAAATACTGGATTCTCCGTGAGTTTAATGCAACTCTGATTATCACAGTAAATCACTGAAGGTCTCAACGGCTGACCAAATAAGCCAAACAACATCTTGCGAAGCCAGATGGCCTCACAACTAGCTAGACTGGCTGCCATATACTCTGCTTCCGCTAAACTCAATGCTACTGACTGCTGCTTCCGGCTGAACCATGACACCACTGCCGAACCCAACCCAAAACAGCACCCTGAAGTGCTCTTCCTATCAGAAGCACAACCTGCCCAATCAGAATCAGTGTAACCTGCCAATCTCACTCCATCTCCCTGCCTATAATCTAGACCATAATCCACTGTCCCCTGCAAGTACCGCAAAATGTGTTTTGCAGCAACCCAGTGCACCCTCCTGGGCTCACACATGAACTGGCTCATCGTGTTGACTGCAAAACATATATCTAGTCTAGTGTTGACCAAATACATCAAGGAACCAATCAGCTGTCTATACAAAGTGGGATCCACCAACTCGGAATCTGAAGCGTGAAGCTTCTTCCAGTTGGTGATCATCGGTGTTGACATGGGTCTACAATCCTCCATGTGGAATCTGCCAAGGATGTCCACAATATACTTCCCTTGCCCCAGGAAGAAATGCCCCTCCTCCTGCCACACCTCCAAACCCAAAAAGTAATGCATCAAGCCAATGTCCTTCATCTCAAACTCCAACGCAAGATCTCTCTTGCAGTGCTCTATGAGTCTCTCTGCACCCGTAATGACCAAGTCATCCACATACAACACCAGAATGAGAGGCTCCTCACCTATCACAATAAAGTATAGGTTCGGATCTGCATCACTCTTTGTGAAACCCATCTCCTGCAAGTACGTATCAATCCTGGAGTACCAAGCTCTAGGAGCTTGCTTCAGGCCATAAAGGGCCTTCTTCAGTCTGCATACATGGGACTCCTTCCCATGCGCCTCAAAGCCCTGTGGTTGCTCAATGTACACCTCCTCCTGTATGAAGCCATTGAGAAATGCGGTCTTCACATCCATTTGGTGGATCTTCCAACCCATCTCTGCTGCTATCGATATAATGGAGCGAATGGAAGTATATTGAGCCACGGGAGCGAAGGTCTCCTCATAATCTACTCCCTCTACCTGGGAGAACCCTCTAGCCACAAACCTTGCCTTGAATTTCTCAATGCTGCCATCTGCAACATGCTTTACCTTGTAAAGCCATCTGGAAGTAACCACGGATTTTCCCTCAGGCCTCGGCACCACCTCCAAAACATCATTCTTCATGATAGAAGAATACTCCTCCTGCATGGCCTCTGTCCAGACCTGTTGGCTAGCTGCCTCCTCATAGCTAGAAGGCTCAGAGTCAACGATGTTGGCAACCATTTCCATATAGCTACAGAACCTCTCATGTGGTCTGCTCTCTCTAACTGGCCTATTCGGCCCAGCAACAGATGTGGCCTCTCTCAAGGTATCTTGAAGCCACTTGGGCTTCCTCTTCCCTGAGCACACTTCTCCCACCAGAGAATGAAACTCCCCATCCTCATCAGGAGCCTGAACTCCTGAACGTTTGTCTGTTGTCCTCTTGCCTGAACCTGAACCTATAGATGTTGAAGTACCGTGTGAACTGTCCATCAATGGACTACCTAGTGAACTGCTTTGCGGACTGCTTTACATGCTGCCCGAATCACCACCCCTCTGACTCTGCGAGCCACTGCTCACTGATGGACCTGACACCGTAATTGATGTACCTCCTGATCCCTATCCACTGGATCCTTGTGCCTGATTCAGCTGCTCCTGAGGGTCTGGCCGATCCAGATACTCTAACTCTCGTAACCTCCTGAAAGCCTTGTCCCCCTCAAACTTCACATCCCGCCTGACAACAACTCTCCTCTGTGCATGAATATAAATCCGAAAGGCTTTCGAGGTCTCACTGTAGCCCACAAAGATACCCTTCTCTGCAGTGGGCTCTAGCTTGGTCCTCTTCTCCTTGGGTATGTAGGAGTATGCAATACACCCAAAGATACGAAAATGACCAATATCAGGCTTCTTCCCAGAAAAAACCTCCTCGAGAGTCACATGCCCCAAGGCACGATGTGGACTCTTGTTCTGCAAATACACAGAAAACAATGCCCACAAAAACAATGGTAACCCCTGATCATGTAGCATGGCTTTGGCAGCGCCAACGATAGATCTGTTCTTCCTCTCCGCAACACCGTTCTGCTGGGAGCTGTAAGGAACTGTGAACTCCCTCCTGATGCCTGCCTCCGCACAATAATCAACAAACTCACCAAAGGTGTACTCCCCTCCATTATCCGACCTGACGGACTTGATCTTCTGACCTGTCTGAGTCTCCACAAGAGCTTTGAACTCCTGAAACCGCTTGAAGACCTCACTCTTGGTCTTCAAGAAATAAATCCAGGTCTTCCTGGACTGATCATCAATGAATAAAACATAGTACTCATATCCACTCAAGGAAACATGAGACATCCTATCGCTCACATCAGTATGAATCAAATCAAGTATCCTAGTCGATCTGTTGTCACTGCTGGGAAAAGGGGATTTGGCAAACTTGCCCATAGCACATCCTCTGCATGTATCTAGGTGATCAGAACTGAAATCTGGCACACCTGTAGTGATCTCCCGCAATGTCCTCAAGGCTCCATGAAACATGTGCCGCATCCTCCGCTGCCAAATCTCGCACAGCTCTGAACTACTAGCTCTGCTTCCGGTCCTACTGCTCAATGCCAAAAGGGGCTGAAACGCAAACGTGTACAGCTTTGCATGGCGTACACTAATCACTCTAGCTGAATCAGCTGGAGCGCCCCTAGGATATATAAGCACCTGTCCTCTTGTGAACAATACCTCATACCCTCTGTCTTCCAATGCGGGGACAGATATAAGGTTCTTCTTCATCCCTGGCACATATAGAACATCCGACACTTTCAAGGGAGGTTTGAGTTCCCTATCAAATGTCAATGTCCCCACACCGACTGCTCTAACAACGTTGTCATCTCCGAGTACTACCTCTATATCAGTGCCACTCTCTAAAAGCTCTGAGAAGTATTCATGGACTCCTGTCATATGATGTGAAGCCCCATTGTCAACATACCAAATACCTCAAGATGCTCCGCTAGTGGAGGGAAATGCACACTCCCTCTCAACCTCCGTGGCAGGTGATCCTGCACTAGTGGAGTCACAAGCAATGAACCCAAACTCCCGGTCAAAGCTCTCCGAAAAGTCCTCTATCTCTGCTGATGCTGCCATGGTCTTGTTCTTCCCCTTCTTCTTCTTCTTCTTCGGACACACAATTGCATAGTGTCCCATCCTCTGACAATTCCAACACTTCACCTTGGAATAGTCCTTCTTCTTGTTCACCTGCGGCTTCCCTTTACCTTTGCCTTTGCCCCCACCACCACTTGTGGAAGCTTGCTTCTTTCCCTTGCCCTTCTTGCCCTTTGCTAACAATGTTACATCCTCATCCTCCTCAACTGGTTTGGTTACCCAAAATTGGTTCTTTCTGATTTCATTCTATATGCAATCATCCTGCAACCCCTCCCAAAAGGAAAGGGTCTCAAGTGCAACAATCCCATCAGCGAAGCTCAGCCATGAACTTGGAAGGCCATTCACTGCAATCCGCACCAACTCAGTGGCTGGAATGACCTCTACAATTGCTGCCAACTCATCTCTCACATTAGTGATCTTTGTGAGGTATGCAGTAGCATTATCAGTCTTTGTCATCTTAATGGCCTTCACCTTCTCCCTTAGGACCATTTCTCTGTTCTCATTGGTACTCTAGTAGAGATTGGTCAAGGTTGTCCACATCTCATGAGCAAGTCTCTTTCCTCTCACATGAGAAATGCAATGGTCTTTAACACCATCCAAAATTAGTCTCTTACCCTTGTTATTTTTCTTGTTAAAGTCTGCCAACTTAATAGCATTATTAGGCACATTCACAGAGTGTTGTTGGGTATTCACCATTATACCCTAGACTTCTGCCTCCTCAAAGATGTTCAGCATTCTTTCCTTCCATATACTGTAGCTGCTATGCCCATTCAACCTATTCTCCACCCTCAAGCCCAAAGACATGTTTGTTGTCCTAATAAACTAAAAATGACAGTGTTGTGGTAAAGGTTCAGTTTTTTGTGTGTAAAATCAGCTTGCTGTAATTTTTCTCTTTGCTGTCCCAAACTGCACTTTTCAGCAAACTAGCTCTAATACCATGTAGAAATTTGATAACCCACTCCAGTTTTCAGTTTCTCCTTATTTCTCCCATAAAGTTAAATGCCCATTCCCATAACCATACATTCAACAAGCTGGAAAAATAAATATTTTCTGAAAACACTAATTCTGGAAATTTCAAAATGCTGGAAATTGCAGAAATAAAAACACAGAAATATTTTCAGCCACAGATAGAAATTTGACACGCTGATTTTGGTCAATATGACCCTGGAAAAACCCCCTACAACTCTTGGAGAAAAACCAGTTCGAAAGCTTTTCTTTATTTCTGAATATGTTTTTACAGAGAAAAAAAAACACAGTAAAAATTACAGCAAACACAAAACCCACTTATCTCGATTTTCGTGCCAACTTTCCACCTTGAAAATCGTGCCAACAGCAAACAGAAAATTACAGTAAAAATTACAGCATTAATTGTTGTACTTGTTGCCTCGAAATGTGTGTCAGATTTGCCTGTACGAAACTGTACAGACACACACAGCAGTCCCTCCTCGATTTATGAGCCCTGAAAAACAGCCTCGAAAATCATGCCCTTGACTGCTGAATCTTCTCCTCAAAAAAAGCGATGTACATTGCCTCGAAATGCATGCAAACAGTGTTGTATGGATTCTATCTTGGTAAACGTGCCAAATAAATGTTGTTCTCTGAAAATACTCCCCTTGGGAAATGTGCCAAGCTGCTGTACAGATTTGTTGTGTATCTTTGCTGCTCTCCCTCCGCTCAGAAATTTCTCCCTTACTTTCTTCTGCTCCTCTCTCAATCTGCTCATGAAAGAATGAATGATCTTTTCCCTCTTTTCCTCCTTTAACCTAACCCTAAGTGACTTTTGGGGAATTCCTAAATCCAATCGCTGAGATAGCTTTAGATCTAGGGCTGAGATTAAATGTGCATTTAAATCTCACTTTCTATTTTTTAATTCACCCCACTTTAATAAAGACCCTCGTAGTCATTTATTTCCAAAGTCACTTTTCACTTTCTAATTTCACATTGACTTTATTAAAGTCACTTTAAAATTAGACTTAGTAACTTTATCACTTAAAATCACTTTCAAATTAAATTTGACTTTATAACTTATAAAGTCACTTTGGGAGAAAAAGTGAAATACATTTGGACACTTTTCCCTAGGCCAAAGATCAAAGCCTTAGGGAACCACCTGTTCTCCGATAACCAAATTTCAACAAGGGAAACTCCAGGGGGACTTTTTCCTAGTGACGAAAAGCGTTCCCCCGCATCCCCCCAAATTTTTTTGCAAATATCAATTAAAAACATAAAATATTACAAATATTAATCTAATTAAAAATATGAAAATAAAAACTAAAGGATAAATTAAAACTTTAAAACATAATCATTCACATTTCTCATTAACCCTACGATTTTACCTTACCGCTCGACATTTTACTTCTATTGTCGCTCAACATTTTACCTTGCCACTCGACATTTTCCTACTGTCGTTGCTCGACATTTTCCATCTGCAATTCGTCGTGATTCAGATTTACCATCCACTGGGGGTCTGAGACATTTGGAGCTGTGATTTTCATTTTGTGACTTGGAGCCACCGGATTGGAGTTGCGATTTATTATTTAGTACTTTTAGAGAAATTTACTAGCATTTCACTGCTTTCTATGTTTACTTTTAGTTTAGTATTCCAAGGCTATTTTAGACTTCAACAAAATGTCATTGTCATATGATGAATTTATTTTCGATGTGCATTGTGTAATTTCAATTGTCAATGATTAATTTAATTTAGATGTACCTTGCATACTATTAATTTCTATTGCCAAATGATGAATTTAGATGGAACATTGCATAATGTCAAATAATGGATTCAATTTAGTAATTTACTTTTATATTTACAATTTTACATTGATGATTGTTGAAATGTCAAATGATAAGTATGATTCATAATAGTCTAATATGAAATGATGGTCATATTTAGATGTACATTTCATAATTATTAAGATTTACTATTTACTAACTTAGTTATTTACATTTTTGGGGATTTTATTTTTATTTTTTTTATATATTAAATTTTTTAATAATTTTTTAATTTTTATGAATTTGACATTCCCCCATTTCCTTGAAATTTCCCTAAATTTTGTGGTTGCTCTTATACGTCCCCCCCTTGTGCGTACCCTGCTCCGCGTTTCCCCGTCCCAGAAACTTGGTGGAACATTGCTTTAAAGTTTAAACATCTCATATGTTGACTCCTCATGGAGATGAGATATGGTCTTCGATCCCCTCAAGAATGAATATTGTAGCTCCCTATGAGGATGACATTTTTTATTTCTTATGCATTAGTGAGGGAAATTTTCAAAATGGGATGTGGGCAACCATCATTTTGACAATGACCCTATATATGATACTGACATAGAAAATGAGCTTGAAATTGACTCCTTTTCTCCAAGATATCACTCATGATGATATGATTACTTACACCATTGAAAGGGAGGATATTTGTTTTCCCATGCATGAAGAAGGTTTAGTAGAAATATCAGGGCCCATTTATGACATCAGTGATGACACTAACAAAGGCCTTCCTTCACATGCCTTCTCCAGGATCCCAATAGCATAGGTACAATATCCACGAGCCCTCACCTTGGCCATTCTCACATTATCACAATTATTAATGATCCCTTTTCCTCTCCTAGGTATGATGTTGAGGAAGAACTATCCATTAAATGTATCCCTCCTTCCCCCTCATACCCTTAGGATTATGAATATTATTATCATGAGCAACTTGCTTGTTGTGTCTCCCCATGTCATTGGCCTCCCTTTCCTCCCAATCATAACCCTATGGTGGTCATAAAGCATGATATTAATGTTGAGGACCATAATGGGGATGATATGGCTCAGGTTGCTATCCATCGGAGGTTTATGAGCTTAATTGTTGATATCACTATCTTTTGGTTGGAAGAAAGGATCATGTGGAATAGATTGCATCCCTTGGCTTCCACTTTCCCTGTAATGCTCCATGCATGGTCATTTCATTTTCTCGCCTCTCGCCCTTGTGACCTTCCATGTTGTCATTCCTTCCCTTGCCTTTGGATCTCGTGAATGAGTAAGTAGAAAGGAAATTGTTTTCATATTGATTGGATGTTATGTTGGTTGCATTAGATCTATGATTACACTTAGTATTTGGGTGATGTAGCATGCATGTTAGGGTAGAATGCATTGCATGTTGATTTTCTCATTAGAACTAACATGATATGATATTATCATGATAGATTAGTTGCATTTAGATTGAAATTTCATTTAGAATAAATTTTACTTCTTGGTTGATTTTATGGCCTAATATTAAGCATGGGTGATCATAAGATACCACAAAAACATGTTGCCTCGTGTGCTTGATCTGTGATATGTGCAAGTAACAGGTCTACGGTACCAAGAGATTGTTGGTGTTCTCATGACCTCATGACCGAGTAGCTTTGCACTTCTTTCAGAGAGATCTTGTCCCAGTTGAAGCCAGATGTTACCCACCACCTGTGGGAAGTATGCATAGGAGAAATATTTTCTCCTAGATTATCCTCAGCCAACAGCGACCAGATAGCTCGATGTGCCACTATCTCTGCCACCTAAGCTGACCATGCGGTCTCTCGCCCATCTATTATGATTGTATGTTTGAAGGTAGGCCTCCCGACCCTGAAGGTGTGGCTTTTCAATAGTACAGTTGAGTAATTTTCCTTACACACTTTTGGGCATAGATTGGTGGGGGAATTTGGTGGAAAGAGTGGACTAGGTCTGTGCTTGTCTCCTCTGCCCGATTTGGTGATTAGCCTCGTATCATAGTCCCATGGGATCTCCTTCACTGCCCATTAGCTTTAGGGCTGGCACTACATCAAAAATCTTGATTTTGGTTGTGTTGTCTCGCTTCCCAACACCATATACATTTCTCCATTCCACTCATTTTAGCCCCATTCATCATTTTTTCCATCTGGGTCAACATAAGGTTAGCCTTACCCTCCCCTTGTCAACACTTTGGGTTGGGCCTGGAATGATGCCCCGGAGGTTGATGCAGCTAAAAAGAAAAGAAAAAGCATAATTTGGTCACTCTCAACAGGAAATATACCACAAAATGCAAAAGATGGTCGGGACATACAAATTTAGCACGTGGACAAAATCCAAGCAAGAGCTCTACCCCTTATCCATGGCCATCACCCTGGTTCCTATGGGCCCTAGATGAGCCCCCTCCAGATTAGGGAACCCATGATTGCCCCAACCCCTAGTGGGCAATGAAATGCCCCACCTTAAAGGGGGTACCTACTACTATATCCTGCACATCATGCTCTCATCCCCTAGGGCCCTGAGCAGTTGTGAAGAAAAATCAATCAAAAGGCAAAAGGTATATGAAGAAGGGTGGACAAAAAAGGTTGGGGTAACTCATGTACCATGATTTGCTCCCTCTTACATGAATATACCCAGGTGTGGGCTTCCCTTATCATAGCTACCCTTGTACCATGGCATCTAGCTTGGAGCATTACCCCTGACCCCCACTTTGTTCCATCACTATATCATTTACCGCTTGCCACCTAATGGATGTACCATGGATATGTCACCCCCCTTTAACAGTTGAAACCACCTAATAGGGTCCTTGTTTAACCCCCTTGTTGAGCTTGAAGGCATTTGTACATGCCAAAGCCCACTATGGAAGGGCATGGCACCATGAAGTGCCCCATTGATTCCATGACTTCTAAGCTCTTTTACTTGATTATTCTAATGATTTGTTTTATTGGAGGGAAAGGGTGTGCATTGGATCTTATTCAAGATTGCAAATGGGTCTCCATTTGGGGCTTGGTCTCCCTATACAGGGTCGTAACTCTCTAGAGGGCCACATTGGCACTTGTAGGGCGAGCGTTGAGAGCCATGGGCATCCACCATAGCAGAGATTACTTCATGGATGCCCAGCGCCACTCATTGATTTCTCGTGTTCCACCTTTTGGATGAGGATGATGTACCTGGTTCACCATGCCCAGTCGACACCACGCCACTTGGCAAATGTTCCAAGATCCATATGAGGATGTATCTTGTTGAGATTTTGAGGTGTTGGGATAGCATCGGATGTGCTCTAGCTCCCAAACTTTGTGGAGGGACTAGAGTACATGAGATCTCTAAGACCCAGAAAGCAATTTAAGAAATTCCATCTTGTTTAAGAGATATTTAATTAATTAATATTTTTAATTAAGGACCCTAAGTCTTACTTAAGAAAATTAAAAGATTGAAGTTAATTAAATTAAACATGTGATGAAAATGACTTAAATCACACGGATCAAGCATCTTCTAATCTTAGCCGTCGATTCAAGATTAGATCACAGTCGTTGAAGTTTCAACGACATAAGTATAAGAAGAGGGCTTGGAGTCAGTTGGAGAACACACACAGTGGCAGAGCACTAAAACTAAGCTGGAGTTGTAGGGCATGGTTTGCTAAGAATTTCAAAAGTGTTTTAGCTGCAGCGAGGGGCAGCATTGGCGAGAGGGATGGTTTGATCCCAAGCCAAGACTACAACGAGGGCAGAGAAGAAGCAGACCGAGGCAGCGCAGAGGCAGCAGCTATGCAGCTCAGCCAAGAGCCCAACAGGGTCAGCGCAAAGGCATCGGGAGCTACGCAGGCTTGACGCAAGCCCAGAAAAGGCAGCGCATGGGGCAGCATGAGACCAGCAGGGCTAATGCAGGCCCAACCAGGGCAGGGCAAGGGTAGCGTAACCCAGTCTGGGGTGACTTAGGCCCTTCCTGAGCAGCGCAAGGGCTGACGCAAGCCATCAGGGCTGATGCAGAGGGCTTCAGAGCAGCGTTAGGGTTTCTAAAGACTAAAAAGGGCCGAGTTCTGTAAATCTCGTTTGAGGGTGTGAATCAGTCAGTTTTTCTATCTCCAGAACAGAGGTATACCTACAGTTATTTTATTTCTCTGTCAGGTTAACTAGTTTGGTGCCCATAATTGTTGTACTTAGATTCTACTTAATAATAAAAACCCTCCAGCAACCAAAAGACCAGTTTTCCCGCATTGGGTTTTTCCGAGGACAGTTGTCCAGAAAATCCTTGTGTGTCACTTTGTCATTAAGCATGTTATTCAGTTTAGATCTGTATGTGTAGGTTGTTAATGTATTTGCTTCGATGTTAATGCTAAAAATTTCACATTAATAACTTAATGTAAGTAGGAGAAGTAAATCAGAAATTTAACAATAGGGATTTTGTTTGAGCATATTCAGAAATTTTTACATGGTATCAGAGCGATTGGAGATCTAGATGGATCTTCAGCAAGACAGCTGAAGAAATATGTGTTCCAAAAAGCAGCAGAGAAAGAAGCAGCAGATAAACCGGACCAGAGAAGGCAACACAGCAGCAGAAGGAAGCAGAGTCGAGCAGAGGCAAGGGTGATGCAAACTCACGCAGGCCCACACATTTACTGTGCAGAGGCAGCACAGAAGCTGTGCTGAGACTGTCTGCTCACACAAAGGCCAAATCGGGTGACACAATCCAGACGCTGATTGTTGTTCAGAGTGCCGGAAGCTGAGTTGCAGACCTTCACCAGTTGTTGGTGGGGTGAAGATTCTGCCAGTGCAGAATTAAGTCTAAGCTAAGCAGACAAAGAGCAGGAGGAAAACAGCCTCTCAGAAGAATTCCTGCCAAAGAAATTTGTAGATCGAAGAGAGCTGATTCGTTTTGTTTGGCAAACTTCCAAAAGAGGGAGTCAGTGGTCGAAGGGAGCAGAGGGTGTCTGTCTCGCCAAGGACCCTAGATCTGAGTATCTAGCATAGAGAGGAGGATTCCTTCCGACAAACTTTTGAGCAGATGGCACCACATGAACTACGTGATCAGGATAGGTTGGACGGTCTGTCCAACTTTGCAATCTAGAAGGCCAAAATCCTAGTAGTCATGGAGGCATACGGCTTGAGGGAGCATGCAGAGAAAGTCTTGGCTACACCGACCAATGTGAAGCTCCTGGAGAAGCACGAGGAAGCAGCGACACATGCCAAGCACTTCAATATGGACGAGGTCAAAGATCATGTGGTTCCACACATAGCTGAGAAGGCAACAACTCATGAGATGTGTGTAGCTCTAACCACATTGTATGAAGGAAGGTCCGTCCAGAGAAAGATGCTTCTGGAGAACTAGCTGAGGTTATTCATGATGGCCAAAGGAGAGGAGATCGACCCTTTTCTATACAGACTACAATCAATCGGGATCAGCTGACTTTGTCATTAAGCATGTTATTCAGTTTAGATCTGTATGTGCAGGTTGTTAATGTATTTACTTCGATGTTAATGCTGAAGATTTCACAATAATAACTTAAAGTAAGTAGAAGAAGTTAATCAAAAATTTAACAATAGGGTTTCCATTTGAGCATATTCAGAAATTTCACGTCTCACTACAGGGGACAAATTAACAATAGGGTTTCCATTTGAGCATATTCAGAAATTTCACGTCTCACTACAGGGGACAAAGGGAGGGCTTATGTCATCATCCTAGCCAGTGTCGCAGGAAACGTCCCCCACCCCCACCTGCTCCAACGCCCGATCCGCGTCCCGTACAGAAACGCGGAGGATCCACTGTCTGAACCGCGTTTCCAAAAAAGGAAACGCAGATCGAGCTAAAAACATGGTTCCTGCCATTTCTGAACTGCTTAGCCCAATCCACGTTTCTTACGACGAATTAGCGTACAGAAACGCGGCATTTCCGGGTCGGATCCGTATGGATCGCGACCGGTTCCGTACACCATCGGACAGTTCCGAAAAGCGGCACACTAAAATCGACTTTTTTTGAACTTTTTTTTTTTATTTTTTTGCTTAAGTTGGGTTGGGGTGTGTTTTAGTGTTGAGTTAGTCATAGAGAAATAGCAAAGTATGGAGGCATCTTCCTCACAGATAGCAGAATAAAAAGATCTTGATATCAGAGAAAAATATAAGCAGAGGGATGGGATGAAAAAATTATAAGCTCACTTTCACCTCTCATTTGCTCAGTTATGTTTTTGGAGAGCTTGGAGAAGAGAGAGCTTGGAGGAGTGAAGGAGGAGAAAAGAAAGGCTTCCATCTACAAGAGCTAAAGAGGTAAGTGCAAACCCCAAACTCCCTCATTTTTTTGTCATTGTTTATTGTATTTTCTCTCCTCCCTCTCTTACACTTTCCCATTCTTTCTTCTTGCTCATTTATTTGTAGGTTGTCCACCACCTCTATTCATATTCAAAGATGATGTTTTTTTGGTTTCTATGTATCATTCCACTCTTGGTTTTCATGATGGCAAGGGGGTACTAGGAATAGAAGAGAAGAAGAAGAAGAAGAATAGAATAGTGGTCCCCATACGAGTGACCCAATGTATGATGAGTGTTAGTTTTGGACAACTAGGTCCAAACTCCATGTTGCACTGCTCATATGACGATGGTCATATTTTTGTTGGATTCCTCTTTCGAAGAGGTGCAAAATTGATCTAAAGATCATCTTGATCGGATGAGCAAAACATTTATTTTGAATTTATTTTCCACATGTGCAAGGTCGGCCAGATTTGTAATGTAGGCTCACAGGCCTAATAGATGTGTCACACTGATGGATATAAATTGGAAAGACTTGGAGGTCATTTGATCATCAACTCATCACACATTCTCTCATTGTGATCTGATTGGTTTGATAGCCTTTGGAGGCCTTTTTCCCCTCATACGTGTGGAGCAAAGTTGCTGTTTTTTGCGGATCTGTTTAGGGCTTTTTGCTGCAGCGTTGACCGTGGTCAACCCATGGTCGTTTGACCTCAAACTTCTGCCAAAAAATCCGATTTTAGGAGGCCGTACCGTTGGGCACTGAAATCAAGGAATTTTGGGTTGTTTGACCGAAGCCCTAATTTGTTACGTTGACTTTTCTATTGTTGCATGTGTTGACTTTTCTGCATTGACTTTGGGTTGACCAACATTGACTTGTAATGAGTTGTCTTTGAGGGATGTGGGTGTGACACATGGAAGATTGGCTGACCGAGAAAGACTTTGTTGGTTGAAGCTCATGTTGGCTGTCGTAACGCAACAATATCTCATATCTTTGATGGATAAAAGGAATTGTAAATCTGATCTCTATTTGGCTTTTCTTCTGTTGATCTATTATTGTGTTCTATCAGCGTTTTACTTTCATGTTTATGTGATTGCTATTGTGTATCAAGTCTAAGAAAGATTGAAGTAAAATTGCATCAAGCATAGAACACCATGGTTATCTAAATTTAACAATGAGGAGCAAGTGTTTGAAGAGGAAGGGGATGAATTTGATGAGAACAAAGAAACACTAGAGGGGAAAGTTGCATTGACACCCTTGTGGAACTATGTGACCAAACTTAAAGGGGGAAAAGGTGGTGGAAGCTACAAGTTTTTGTGCCCTCATAGTTGTCATGGAGAAAAACCATATAGTGGTTCATATACCCATGTGAGGAGGCATTTTTGTGGGGTGATGGACAGTGATGACAAAAAGGGTGTCGTGGGGATAGCAATTTGCCCAAACGTTCTAGCTGAACAAAGAAGAAAATACATCCAAATAGAGGAGGTTGCACAACAAAAAAACAAAAAACAAAAAACTCAATATGAATCAAGTGCAAACTCTAGATTCGGTAGCTCATCTTCTCATGGGACTTCTGCAAGCTCTGGAGGTAAAAGAACAATAGGGGATTTCCTGAATGTCGCTGGGAGGGATGATGTGGATGGAAAGATTGTCTGATTTATTTATGCTTGTGGTGTACCATTCAATGTGTTTCGCTCTCTCTATTGATATGAAATGGTAAAGGCCATCAATGAAGCCCCAAAAGGATACAAGTCCCCCAACTATGAGAAAGCTAGAACAGCGTTATTAGAAAGAGAAAAAGGAAAGGTTCAAATAGCTTTGACACGTTTTACAAATGAGTGAGTGGATTGTGGGGTATCCATTGTATCAGATGGGTGGACAAACATCAGAAACCAACATTTGATAAATGTTCATGGTGTTTCTGCTAGTGGTGCAGTATTTATTGCATGTCATGACTCCTCTATCAGTGCAACTTCCCAAAACACTGCATATCTCCTATTGTAATCAATCAAAGATGTTGGTCCTAGTAAAGTGGTTCAAGTGATCACAGATAATGCAGCAAATTGTAAGGGAGTAGGAAAAATTATTGAGCGTACTCATCCACACATCTTTTGGTCTGGGTGCTTGGTGCACACATTGAGCATTTTGATGCATGATATTGTGAAGCATAAAGAATGTGTGTGGATTAATGAGCTTTACAAGAGAGGGATGCAACTCATTGAATTTATCATAGGGCATACAAGGGTAAACTACTTCTATGGCACTTACTCCAAGTTGCAGTTGCTTAAACTTGCAAAAACAAGATTTGCAAGTTATTACCTCACCTTTAGGCGGCTAGTGAAGGTGAGACAAGCTTTAATTAATATGGTAACCGCTGAATCATGGGAGGAAATTAACACTGATAGAGATGGTGCTAATGTAGCCAAGGACATTATTCTTGACATGTTCTTTTGGTCACAAGTTAAATATGTTTTGCAATTCACCAAACCAATTTATTACATGATCAAGTTTGCAGATTCAGATCAGCCAATAATTGGGGAGGTGTATGAGCAAATGGATAACATGTTGGGGCAGATTAAAGACATTGTTGAGCCTAGAGATATCACCTTGTATAATTATATTCGTGCGGAGGTGAAAAAATGATGGGATATGCTAAATGTTCCATTGTATGCATTAGCATATGTTTTGACACATAAATATTATCATCCATCATATCTTTCAACACCAGCACCTGGGGGTGGAGCAGGAGAAAACCACACCTAGATCTAGAGGTTCTAGAAAAATATATGATTGCATTGGCTAGATTAGTCCCTGATGAGGAGTTGGTTGCCTTGGTACGGAAACAATTGAGCAACTATACGCTTTACACTGATCCATTTGGGAGCATGCATGCAATTAGAGATCGAGCGACTTTTTCTTCTATTGAGTGGTGGAACATGCATGGAGGTGCTACTCCAATTCTACAGACTTTGGCATTGCAAGTGCTATCACAGGCGGTAAACACTTCTTCTTCAAAGAGGTGTTGGAGCTCTTATTCTTTCATCCACAGTGTTAAAAGGAATAGGTTGAGTATAGACCAAACACAGAGCTTGGTTTATGTTCATTACAACTTCTGATTGTTGTCCCATCACTGTGATGATACAAAGTGTAATAAAGACCTTAAGGTTTGGGACAGGTATCCAGAGGAGCCCAATTTGGAGGCTGGAGTGTTGCGATTAGAGCAATTAGAGGATGCTCTTATCTAAGATGACGATGATCGAGTTGAGACGCCACCCCCATCTGGTCCCTTGGTTCTTGGGTTCCATGGTTCAACACCAACAGCAGGGGCTTCGTCTTCATCAATTACAGTGCCACAACTTCCACAACCACCACCTTCTTAATTGCCATCACGTGGAGGCCCACCACCACGTACTCTTCGTGGTGGGAGGAGAGATTAGTAGATATATTCACAATTTACTACATTTGTCAATAGATTAGAGTTGTAGGCTTGTTGTGAATATGAACTTTTTTGTCTTGGTGGTGGCCAAGTGGCCTATTTTGTCAACATTATTATTTGAATTTCGAACATGACAAATGTTGACAGTTGCTCATTTGCTAGATAATATGCTTTATGTTTTATGTTTTATAATATGGTTAAATGTTTTTTGTTTTATAATATGTAGCATGCTTAAACGTTTTATGTTTTATGATATGCTTAAATGTTTTATGTTTTATTATATGCTTAAAAATTTGATGTATGTTTGTAATTGCTAGAATCTAGAATCTAGATGGTTGATGCTCGAATAATTAATCATTGATGTACAATGGATGATGGATGTCATATCTATCTTGATTTATGTAAAAATATGCATGTTTGCATGTATTCTACAACTAATTTGGTATTTGGGATGTTTGTTTTGAATATAAATGCAAAAAAATATATAAATATATATAGTAGACGCTTCGCTTCCTAAGCTTCGTGCAACATTGATCCTAGCCCTGACATACGGTTTACATGCATTTTCGATCAACTTAGAGACCCATGGGGATGTCCTTGTTCCCCCATGCCCACTTCGGAGTCCATTTTCTCACCATGGCACACTCTGGACTTCATTAGGCCTCCTCAAAGGCCCAACGATTCATTTTATTGATCATTCTTCCCATTTGAGAGGCTTATTTTTATGTTATTGAGCTATCTTGGTGGGCTTGTCACCAAGGGATGTTATTATTGCCCATTATTTTATTATTTAGGGCTTAATTAGGCCAATTAGGCAAATCGAACTCATTGATATAAATAGATGAGAGGTGATTCATTTCTCTCATCATCACTTGGATTGGGTTATTAGCTCTTGAAGAATTTTGCATTCCCTTTTGCAAGACGAGTTTGGTTTCATGAATGAATTTTAAAGTTTGGATACTATTCTCTTGATCTTGGAGCTTCATTCTTGTCATGATTTGATGATTGGATATACTCATTGTACATGTAGGTGATCTCTTTTTCATGTTCATTCTTGTATTTATCATATCACATGAATGTTGTTGGGATTTTCGTTGTCTAGGTATGAAATTCACTGCTATTCTATGCGAAATTGTGGAAATTTTGATCTTTAGAAGCGTTGCATCATTGCATGTGTCATGTATGAAGGGGTGAATGTTCCTAGAGATTATTTTTGTTGAATACATCTTGATAAGTCATCAAACATTTCATATCAAAGTATAAAGTCGTTGGGTAGTTGCTCTCACGCCTTAATTGACATGCGAAGTTGCGTAAAGGCCTCCTTGATTGGGTTAAGTCTTTCCAAACCATAAATTCACCTTGACTCCATCTCTCCCAAAGACAAGGCACTAATCCATCCACTGGTGGTCACCTAAATGCTTATTCTTCTTTCCTATCCTCTCTCTTTCAAGGCCTAGCCATCATAGGTCACCTAGGGCATCGAATAAATCCCATTGTAGCCATCAAAACAACTCGATTTTTTGTCCATAACTGTGTTAGGGTTTCCTCTAGAGGCCCTCCAAATTTGAAGCAATTCCGACGATGGGATCCCAAGATATAGCAAGCCCTAGCTCAAAGACAATTTCGTGCCCTTAGTTTCCCTTGGCTAGTGTCCTCATCTGGACCATTGCATTTAATTCTCAAAAGAAAACTTGTCCTTTGATCCTCTTCTCTTCCCTAATCAGGTCAAGCCCCTCCTTGGTTGATCAACTGCATATCCTTGACCTAATTCTAGGTCCACTTTGTCCTTTGTGGTCCCACAACGTTATAACTCTAACTTCACAAAGATCACATAAAGGTCGATTCTCCACAAGGATTTTCAGGTCTAGGAAACCCCTCAACACAATATATTCCCAAACCCTAGTCTCAAGAATCCTCCTAGCCTTTCCTAGAGAGGCTATCACCTTGCTTTTCAAGCAAGAAACCCATATTATTTAGTCTCTCCTGTGAATAGGCCTTGGGAATCACCCTTCATCTTCTCATTGATATATTTATCTTTTGATTCCTCATACTGGATCTCCTCCCATCGATGAAAGTCCATAAAGAGCTGGTAGCCTTAGCTGAGGTGACAGTGGGCTATCGCTCTGTTGTTGCCCCTTGACCTAGTAGTTACTCTGTAGGATCCCCTCCTAGGACGCCTGTTAGTTTGAGAGTTAACATGTCCCACCTATCCAAAACATGGGGGCTACGTGACTTGTGGCATATGTATCACACGCATGTCACACATGTAGGTACACATGGGGTGATAAAACAACACACTAAAACACAAATTTAGAGATTCAGGGCACTAAAACATAATTTAGGGTTTCTAATGTCTTATAAAGGCATGGGGTTTCTATTGTCTTATAAAGGCATGCTTGAGGTAGTAAATCAATCAACATTTGATCATTCAATGTAGTTTTTCTAGATGTTCACAGTTCAAAAAGTTACATTTCTGCTTCTATATTTCATTTCTATATTTTTGAACATATATTATTTGTGTATCCTATATATCCTGTTTCAGCAGATCTGTGTACCACTTTACCACATATCTCATTTGCCCGTGTCATCTGATTTAGTCTATTATATAAACTGCTTCTAACATAATCAAGCTTTTTCCGGTGTTTGGTTGTCCCCCAGATTCTCGTGGGGTCCAAATCATTTTTATGTATCAACATGTACAGGAGAAAGAGAAGTAACAAGCTGCTTCTCGAGCATAATATAATGCTAGTAGCATCATGACTACTAACCGTCACATCCATCTATCATTTATTCACCCAATGATATACCATTCTATTATTCAATTGCTACTTCTATCTCTGCCACAACCAAAGAACTTGTCCCACAACCAAAGAAGTTTTTATCCTTGAATAGATCGAAGTAGCCTGATGCATAGTCATTCAGCTTATAGACATGCAATCTGTAAGAATACTTTAATTGTGCATCAAGAAGCTAATGAATTTTCATGAGTCAAGAAGATAGAATTTTGTCAAATGCCATTTGGTCTGAAGCTAACAAGATAATCTTGCATTTTACTGTAATTTGGAATTTATGGACAATAAAGGCCACTATTTGATATACTCAGTATGCTATTAGATGCATAACGTGTTGCTGCTTTAAAAAGAGTCTCTAGTAGCTCTTTGTTATGAAGAGATGTCTCTGCAAGGGTATACTGGAAAAGGTTTCAGTCAATAACTAACAAAAGAATACAACTTCAGAAAAATAACGGCTAAGGTCCATGAGAATAGAATTACGGGTTGAAAGTTAGATAACAGCAGTCATGGGTTTTACACCATCCGCAGCATGTTCACAAGATGATAAGCTAGAACCTTGGCAAGCATAATATTCTGTGGATACAGGATGCAACACATAACGAAATGATTGAACTGCTCATGTAAGGTAAGCCAACTAGTAATTGATTACAAATGCAATTCTGTAAGATTTAAAGAGTACTAACTGTCAAAATAAGATTTAAACTCAATTAAGAATTGATTTAAGGCAATTAGACTACTATTTAAAGGAGGATGAGAGTCAAAAGCACATCTCAAGTGATGTTCCTAACATCAAGAATGCCTTGTATAAATATATAAGTTCACATACCTCTGTGTCCCAAATACGAACAACAGAATCTTCTCCACCACTGATTATTGTCCTATTTAGGGGACCCCAAACAGCTCTGTTTATCCTTCCTTTGATCCCGGTTATTGTAAGTACAGAATCAGCAGTCTCTATAAAATACAAAATCACAGTGATAATTGTGAGATAGAACATAAACAGGTTAGCAAGTACATTTCTCAATGCATATTTCCATTCTGAATCTAAGTTTTTAAGCAAGATAAAGATCAAATTTCAACAAACTTATCACTGATCAGCATGAAGATATCAAATTTGAAAATTTCTTATTAGTTTCATATCATTGGACTTCCTAGGAAACTTATCATATGTTGGGTCCCTTCCTGACAGAGATGTCAGAGGAAACAGTCTTTCTTAAGAAGCTTCCTAATGTCAAACATAACTGTTCAGTGATAATAGTTAGTCTTCCTAGCCCAAGGGGTTGACTCAATCGGTTGTTAACGGTCACCAATGTTGCTAGGCATTTCACTACTTCCATGACAGCTAGTGCGAGGTTTGAATCCACCTCAGTGAGGCATCCACGACAGGTTTACTAGCAATGCCATCCATGAAAGTCAGAAAACATCCCTTGGGTTTCCTGCAAGACTTTTCTTCGAAAAAATCCTAATGGGTTAGATCAACCAAGATTGTCAGAGCATGGTAACACAGCAGAAGTGTAATGCCCCCTACTAATTAATTGCCCAAGGGAGAACAAAGTAGCCTATCCAACCCCCTAGGTTATAGTCAATTATAAAGGGGGAAACCCATTATTCAATGTTTTTGGGGACAACATTGGGTAAATTGGGTTAATTGGAGGAAAACTTGTGGAAGAAGCCAAAACTGGGGCTAAGTGGAAAGAAACTTGTAGCCCCTCAAATAAAATTTAGGAAAGAAGACCCCAAAGGGAATCTATAAATAAGAGAGGAGAATTACTCTTCTCATCATGGTTGAATGGATATTTATGTTTTGTGAGCTGATATTCAAGGTTCTAAGACCCCTTTTTCCTTTGATTGGTTTTGATGGTGAAAGATTCCACCCTAGCCAATCCCTTCTCTTTCTCTAATCTGTTTGGCAAACTTTCTGAGGCATTTTTCATCTGGTTTTGGCAAGCAAGGAGATTTCTGAGGGTTAATTGGATACAGTAGGCATTCTGTGACATCTTCATCCACTCTAAGGCTTCTGTGGCTAAGAGCCAGGGCAGCGAGGCAATCTAAGGCTTCTACCCAAGGCAACTAGGCAATCTGAGGCTTCTACCCAAGGCAGCGAGGCAGTCTGGGGTTTTTGGAGCAATGAATGAGCTACAGAACTCTATCTGGGCCAGGACATCCCTCATAGAGCCTGGTGGAGGCCATTCTAGAGCAGCAAGCCCTCATCTGAACAGGAGATTAACCATTCTGGATCTTTAAGTTGTGGCTAAGACCATTTTAGGGCAGCGGGCCCTCATCTGATCAAAGGATAGAACATTCTGTGGTGTTAAGTTCTGGCTGAGGCAATACTAGGGCAGTGAAGCCCTCATCTTGATAACAGGTGGCTATTCTGTGGTAAGCACGGGTTCTTGAGGCCCAAATTAGGGCTGTGGACCAACTCCAGGAAGCAGCAAACCACCTCCTAAGTCCCTGCGGAGACAGCGGCAGTGGCATCCCCTGAGAACTGGACAGCAACTTTAGTGTCTAATCCTGGGTAGCAAGGTGCCATAGACATTGCTCAAGCAGCAGAGAATAACCCTGGGAAGTGAGGTAACATAGACATTGCTTAAGCAGCAGAGAATAACCCTGGGCTAGTAGATGTCTGCACTCTGTTATAAATTCTCTTTGGCAGCAAAGTGGATTTTTGGAGACAGCGGAGGCCCTGGTTGGTACCAGCAACAGCCTCAACACAAGTTCAAGCAGCCGCAAGGGTCTGGAACAGCAGCAGAGGGCACAATCAAGGACCACTATAGGGTCCATAGACAATGGAGGGTCTGTAAGGACATTACCAGGGCAACAGAACAAGTCCGTGGCATCAAACACAGTAGGAGGTACCAGTACTGAAGATAGAGGCAAGGTCAGAATTAGGGTGTCTGAGCCGTAAAGTTTGGTTGATGTGACAACCTTTGCTGTGAATTTCAATTGCAATTGGAGGACTGGGGATTTAAACTATTTATTGTACTGTTGAATTGGTTTCATGGGAATGAAATATTGAATACGTAATTATTATATCTTATTGCATTTTGATATTGCCTCTGATTGTCAAATTTGAAGTATATTGTGAGGCTAGTTGGAATACAAAACTCGTTACATGTTTTTTTCTATCCCTAAGGGCAATTATACCCTAAGGGATATTACAAGAAGACGGAGCGTCGGGAGCACCATTTCCAAAAAATACCCCCAAGAGGAGTGGAAGAATTTTTATATAATATAATGCATTTTTATTTTAAAAATGCAGAATGCCAAATGAGTTGCAAATTATATGAAAATATACATATCTATGCTACTTGTAGATAAGATAGGATAATTCTATTAATGTCCAACGAATGACAACAAAGAGGTCAATGGGACTACTAAGTCCAAATGTATCAATACATTGTGGGAGCAAAACAAGTTACAACCACTCCTATAAGAACCACAGTCAAATTTAATTTAATGTGTAAATTCTCCAAACTAGGAAATAAAGAAGTGCTATGAGAAGCGACAGATATTTACAAGAACCACCAAGGGTTTAAAAGATAAAAACAAAAGATTCCCTAGATGGAAATGCCTCGGAGGATAGCACAGGAACAATGCTCCCAATATCTATCATCTAAAGAAGAAGGCATCTTGCTACATTATTATGAAAATTAGAAATGTCACCCATGGTATATTAATGATTTATCATTCAAGCAGCAACCACCTATCAATTAAAAACATATAAATTCTTAGACCAAGTAATAAGAAATAGACCCCTGATCTATGGAATGAAACAGGCTATCAACCAACTAGCAACATGACCAAAGAGTTATGTTTAATAAATAGGCCACCTGTACCAGTTATAAAATGATAATCCAACCTAAGTATGAAGACCTGTTGACCACACTTTGTCAACGATCCCATAGCAGTACACCCCCATTTTTTCAAATGGGACTCATCATGTTCGAGGTGTTCACGCCATTCAGATTTCATCGACAGTAGACAGTTTTATAAATGATGTAAACCCATTCTGCATGTTTATAATGTAAATGATTTAAGTAAGACCAACATGTATGTAACAACCTAGGTAAGCCTAGTATTTTGGTGATGTTTTCTATCCTAGAAGGTTTTTTGTCTCACTGATTCATTTGTGTTTCTTGACACAAGTGATCGGCAAAGTTTTCCCCTCCAGCCTCACCCCAAAGCTAAAGTGGATTTTGTCATCAAGATGCTAAGTGAGTCCTAGTGTTTTCTATCGAGTCTTTGTAAAAGTAGTTTGGAAATAATCCTAGCTAATTGGCTAGATTATTTTATTACAAGCTGCTTGGTCTACTAGATCATGTTTTGAGTCGCAGAATTGGGTAGCTACTTCAGGGTCTATACAAATGGGTATTCCCCCTTTATGTGTCTAAATATTTTATCTTATGTAAAGAGGGTTGGAAAAATAATTAAATCCCCTCTCAGTCAATTAATTAAATTTTCTAGATTAATTTTAAGTTGTAGGTGTTTTAAAATTCTTCAAAGGCAAAATTCGTGGTTCCTTAAAAAAATAATTTTTAAAGGTTCTAAGCCAAAGGAATATTGAGAATTTCGAGAAATTTTGGACCCTTGGGCCTTGGTGGTTAACTCAAAGTCAAATTTTAGAGGTAATTAACTCAAAAATATTATTTTTGAGTTAATTAAAATGATATTAAATGATAAATTCGAATTTCTTCAAAAATTTATAATTTCAACGGTCGAGATTAAAAGATGATTAAATCTTTTTCGACGGTCGAGATTACTTTGACATGGATCAACCGAACTAGCCGCTGGAGATTTTATCCTATAAATTAGAGATATTTGTATGTCATTTGCATCCGATCTTTGAATTGTGCACTTGTTTTTGGAAGCTCTTGTAATTTTTTGATGAATAAAGCATAAAAACTTTGGAGTTACAGACTTTGGTGTTCTTTTTCCAGATCTATGTAGCGATATTGTCTCTAAACTCTATTGCTTTTATTGGCATTTTGATGGTTGATGGCCTTTATGGATTGATCTGCATACAGGGATCTTGTGCAGTTTTATAGGTTTCTAAAATTGCATTTTGATTTGACGGAAATATTAGTTATCTATTTTTCTGAAAGGTCTTATGTTTATTTTTTAATCTCTATCAATCTAAACTTCAAATCTAAGTGTGCAGAGATCATTTTTCAAGATTTGAGCGTTTGGGGAAGTCTTCAGTTAGATCAACTGACTCTCAGATATCAGAAAATCTGAAAAAGCCCATTGTTTCCTAATTCCCAAAGTTATCTTACGAAATTTTGTTTTTTGCAAAGTCTTCTTGGGCTTGTGCCTCTTTTAATCTCTCTTTTTATTAATTGTGCAAAAATGGTTTTAAATCTGGCCATGAGGGCCTCTGATCTGTAGAATAGCACTGTAAATTTGCAAATATTTTCTAAGGTTTAGGGTTTTTTTTTTCTTTTCATACTTTTGGGTTTGCTTCCTTGTTTCTGGTTTTTGCAGGGCCTATTGGGAGATTCTCAGGAAAAAAATTTAGATCTGAGCCAGATCTAGGCCCTGGAGGGTAAGATCTGGCCTCAAAATCACTTTGGATTGCAGATCTAGGCAATCTCTCATTTTAAGAATCAAATAATTGCAGGATGATCTTTTTTAAGTTGAATTAAATCTCATATTGTGCTGGTAAAGAAGACAATTTATCAAGATTGGTGGCTGTTATAAACTCCGGCATTCCAAAATTTGACTTTGAACGCAGCCTTTCCTCTGTCGTCCGTATGTTGTCATGTCGTCCGTACGCAGCATCCTCAACTCTCCTTTTCTCTGCCCGTCCGTACGCACTCCTTCAATCTGCCCTTCCTCACAGTCTCCCCTATCCATCACTGTCCGTACGATGCCTTTCCCTCTTGCTGTCTGCACCTTCACATCCTACTCTCACTCTGTGTCCATCCGATTGCTGCCCTCCTAGCTTACTTCCTCCACGCTATCTATCCATCTCCTTTAGCCGCATTTCCCTTGGCCTCACTCATTGCCTTTGTCTTGCCGCAATCGTTGTCCGCCAGCTGCCTCCTTCTGGACCTACACATAAACACCTACGCACAAATCACATTTGCATTTTATTTTTATTTTCATTTTAATTTTTTTTAGCGTTAGGCTAGTGTTGTTTTATGTCCAAAATTCTAACATAGCATTTAACTTTAGATTTTAATTTTTTATTTTTCACTTGGCTTCAATTTTACTCATAAATTTTAGATTTTTTATTTTGTCTAGTTAGCTAGCTTTAAAGTTTGGTTTAATTTTAAGATTTGAATTTTTTTAGTTTTTTAGATTTTGAAATTTTAAGATATAAAAGAGAATAAAAAAATTAAAAAATTAAAAATTTAAAAATTAAAAAATTCTTAATTATTTTCATTTTTTGTGGAACTTTAGCTTTAATTGTATATATATTTCATTTTTAACTTTAGATAAGAAAATAAAAAGTAAATAAAAAAAATTAAAATTAAAAAAGACCAAAATTTTTAATTTTTAACTTTCAAAAATCCTCAAAAAATTTTAAAAAAAATTAACATAGTCAAGGGTGGATTTTAAATTTCTTTTTTTTAGCTTGACTATATATTTCTGAATTGGAATTATTTAGACTTGTCATTTTAATTCGGATTTTTTTTTGGGAAATGTTTAGCATTTAAATTCGATGGTTCTCTCATGATAATATTTTCGTTTCGAAGTTTAAATTGTTGGTTCGAAGTATTTTTATGCTTAGCTGTGGATGATGATCGTTGAACTATCTTTAATTGTGGTTTTAAGTTGCTTGAAATTGGTGATTAATTTCTATAATCAACTTTGAGAATATTTCAAGTGATGACAAATTGCATGTCTTTATCAAACATTGTTAATGCATAATTGTGAGGGTGTTTTATCGAATATCGTCGTGGCGGATTGATTTTTTTGAACAGCAATTACCTATCAAATACTTGATTTTAATTTCATACGGGATATTTTAACTCCACAAGGCACTGGTTTTAAACTTCAAATCTAATTGAATCTTTAAAATCTCGTTAATCTTAACAAATACTTGGTCATTTAACTGTCTCCTAAATTGGTTGGTTTTCAACCACTTCTCCTTCATTTTCGTTAGGGTCTACCTCCCTTAGTCTGCAAGGAGACAGCTTAGATAGAGAGATTGGGGATCAGGGTGACAGCCCCCGATCTAAGTCGTTGTCGCAGTGCCTAGACATTCTGTGCGACAACAAGATCAAAACACAAATTTTAAAAAAAGACCTTTTTCTTCATGTTCACGGTAGCACAGGGGGGGATGATGCATAGGCACCAAGGGGAGCGGGGCCAGGGAGTGGGAGGGAATGTCGAGAGCATGGAAGGGAGCACCTTGTGAAAATTCCTTGAAAAAAGCATCAACTGGAAATTTATTCTTCTAATTGGTTAATTATGCAGTTTATTTGCTACAGAAAACAACGAATAAATCACAGTGCAATTTCTTCACCATAAAATTACTGTGGAAAAATAAAAACAAAAACAGAGAAAATAGAGCACACACAATAAAATTGACACCGATATTTTTGGACAATAGTCCCCAGAAAAACCCAATGTGGGAAAATCGGTGCAGCAGATGAGAGTTTTATTATTATTATGCAGTAGTGAATTTTCTGAGTACAATCTGGAGGCTAAACCAGCAATCCTTAGCAAATAATCTGGCCAAAATTATTAAGGGAATTTTCCCATTTCCACAAGAAATTCTACAACCAACTGTTGCTCAAAAACTGGCCCTGGAATACCCCTATGCAAGCTTATGTGCAGCCTGTAACTAACACTGCCCGAAACTGTCTCTAAATCAGACATCCTGCCTGTTGTCGTTGTTGGAAGTGAGCCTCCAGCCCTATGGAAAATCACCCCAGCCTCTAACACCTGAATCGACCTTCACCTCTGTCAAATTGAATTGCCCTCTAAAGTTGCTTGTGCAGACCCTACGCAGCCTCCAGAGAAATAACTTGGCCTCTTTGTTGCTGCCTCTCCGAAACTGGAAACTCCTCTAGAATCACTGTCCCTGCTCCCTCTCTGTCTTTGCGTCTCCTATGGATCAAACTCTTCTTCCCTACTCGATCACTGCATCTAGATAGCTCAATCTGCCAAGGAACTCAACCTTACAAGTGTGTCTTCTCCATCCCCGTCGTCCTGCACTTATAATCTCTCATTGGTGAACCAACGACCATTATTAGATCCCCATCAACAGCTAAGATCATCTCAAACTCAATCTGTGTGAGTTTCTAGAGCTTTCTTACCTTTCTCAATTAATCACTGTTAATTAATCATTTTTGCTAAGTTAGACTTCGGAAATATTTAATTATTGATCAATTAACTCAATTGAGCCATCTCTAGGTGTTTTCTTCTGGAATTTTTTCTGGGTTTTGGAGATCTTGTGTTTCTTAGCCTCTTTTACCAAAGTCGAGACTAGAACACTTGTCCGATGCTACAAAAAATAACACTCCCTCTTAGCAAGGAAGGTGTTCTGTTGTCTCATAACATCCTCCCATAATTTGTTGATGTCTAACAACTGTGACAACATGCCACTCCCACCAAGCTAATACACATATTATTCATCTTCTAATTTTGTAGCTAAACCACCCTGCTTCTGCACTACTGCTAACCCTGCAATGTGCCTCCTACACTACTGCCAACTCTACTCTATGTTGTAAATGATCTTATGCAGTTGTTGCTACTGTAACTACTACAATTGAGAACCAAAACTCTGAATCAACTATTTCACTGGATTACTACTATCTCCTGAGTCTCTGACTGCAACTAGCCTCTGCATTGTCTACTGAGTAATTGTCTATGCCTTGACTGGTTCTACACCCCTCAATAACTGAGTGCAACTAGTTCTGCAACTATCCCTCAAAATCTAGCTGCACCAAGCTAACACTGATCAATCTGCTACTAAATATTGTGGGCCCTTGTGGCAAGGGTGATGATCCATATTAGGAGTAACATGCAATTGTTGTTGCTCCTCCATGGATCCAACCCAAATCTCTGCAACTTTGGGGACTAGGGCTCAATGTCTCCCCACCTCTCTCCTGGAGGTATGGTTCCATACAAAGTGAATTTGTCCTGCAGTCTAGAGGACAAATTATCAATCTTAGTTGAAGTTGTTGTATGCTCATGCTTCTCCTTCTTGTCGTTCTTTCTCTTTGAACATTAGGTGATGTAGTGACCAAACTCACCACATATGAAGTACTTAATCTTCGACAAATCTTTCTTCTTCTTCTCTCCTCCCTATGAGCCTTGTCCCTGACTGGAACCTTTCTTTTCTTTCCCCTTTGATGCAAGGGCTATATTCTCCTCTTCCTTCCCACCCTTCGGTCCTTTGCTACTACTACCACTGCTATTGCTCTCAACAAGAGCAAGCCTTGTCTCATCCTGTGTGAAATATGCCCACAATTGATTCCAACCCGGTAAGTTATCTTGTCCAGTGATGCCTTGGACAAAAGTCGCCCACTCCAAGGCGAAACCATTGAGATGTAGAAGCAAGCTCACTCTCTTGAGGTGTTTCTCCAAATGCAGAAAACTTGTCTCGGACATTCTAAATCGTGATGAGATGGGGAGTGACCCCTTCACCCTTATGCATCCTAGTGGTCCTCAATTTCTCCTTCAAGAACATCTTTCTGTTCTCGAAAGGATTCTGAAAAAGCGTCACAATTGCATCCCACATTTCTTTGGTTGTATTCTTGGCCGCTAGGTGTGAGACTATATAATCCCGAACGCCATCAAGGATCAACTGCTTTGCCTTAGCCATCTCCTTATTGTAATTCTCTAATTGTTGTGGGTTTGTAGGTACAAGTAGATCTCTCTCTGCATACGTCTTCATACCATGATCATCTAGCAGGAAAGATATTTTGGCTTTCCATATACAATAATTTGAGGCTCCATCTAGCCTATCCTGATCTCGAAATCCTGCTGAGGCCATTTCTGCAAAACTCACAACTGGGAAAATAAACAAGAATCTCCTCCTTTACCTGCTCGATTTCTTGCTCAACTACTCGCACTCCCTCTAACAATGCGCAGTTTTGCCTACCGCTGTTGCCCTCTGCTACTGGAACTCACGGATTTCCTCCAAAGAATTTAATTTGGAAACCCTCTAAGAAATTCCTGTGTGCGCTTTTCTCTTCCACCCAGTGTCGATCTGCTACTGTTGGTCTAGCTGCAAACCAACTGCGCCCAGATTTTCTCACCAGAACTGCTTCCTAGCAACACCACTACCTACTGAAACTGCTACTGGGTTGTTCAAACTTTTCTTACACCTACTACTGCAAATTGAACCCTACTACCCAGCAATTAGAACTGCTTGGTTGGCCCTCTACGCAGACCTGGAAGAAATTTGCTCAAACTCCCTCTGAACTGTGAAATTTCTCACTCTTCGTTATTGAGCTTCTGATTTGATGAAAACTACTCGGATACCATGTGAAAATTCCTTGAAAAAAAGCAGCACCTAGGAAATCTATTCTTCTAATTGATTAATCATGCAGTTTATTTGCACTGCAGGCAACGAATAAATCACATTACAATTTCTTCACAATAAAATTACAGTAGACAAAACAAAAACAGGGACTGAGAAAACACGCACACAATAAAATTGCCACCGTTATTTTTGGACAAAGGTCCCCGGAAAAACCCAATGTGGGAAAATCGGTGCAACAGATGAGGGTTCTATTATTACTATGCAGCAATGAATTCTTTGAGTACAATCTGGATGCCAAACCGACAATCCTTGGCAAATAATTTCGCCAAAATTATTAAGGGAATTTTTCCCTTCTCCACAAGCCATTTTGAAACCAACTGTTGCTCAGAAATTGGCCCCGGAATACCCCTACACAGGCTTATTCCCTGCCTCTAAGCAGCCTGTAGCTCGCATTGCCCGAAACTGTCTCTGAATCAGAGATCGTGCATGTTGTTGTTGCTAGAAGTGATCCTCTGACCCTCTAGAAACTTATCCCGGCCTTCGCCACCTGAATCAACCTCCTCCTTAGTCAAATCGAATTGCCCTCTGAAGTTATCTATGCAGTCCCTGCGCAACCTCCAGTGAAATAACTCGGCATATTTGTTGTTGCCTCTCCAAAACTGGAAACTCCTCTGAAATCAATGTCTCTGCTCCCTCTGTCTCTGCGTCCCTTCTGGCTTGAAGTCTTCTTCCCCGCTCAATCACTGCAGCTGGATAGCGATCTGCCAAGGAACCCAACCTCACAAGTGTGTCTTCTCCATCTCCATCGTCCTGCTTTTATAATCTCTCGTTGGTCAACCAATAGCCATGATTAGATCCCCATCATCGGCTAAGATCATCTCAAACTCAATCTATGTGAGTTTCTAGAGTTTTCTCACCTTTCTCAATTAATTATTGTTAATTAATCACTTTTCCTAAGTTAGACTTCGGAAATATTTAATTATTGATCAATTAACTTAATTGAGCCATCTCTAGGTGTTTTCTTCTAGAACTTTTTCTAGGTTTTAGAGATCTTGTGTTTCTTAGCCTCTCTAACCAAAGTCAAGACTAGAATGTTGAAAAGTGTAACTAGGCTCGGTCTTCATAATCACTTATAATTATGAATTTATGCAATGAAGAACAGATATAATAAAATGTATTTTGTAATGCTTGACTAATGGGTTTCATGAGCAAAGAGTTTTATTATAGGTCAAAGACTTCTTATTCATGTCTTTTAGGGATTTGTCATCTTGTCATAAATGTATCAATTAGAGTCATGTACATAAAAGCAATGTTACACTTGTATTGAGTCAAAGAAATGATGTAAATATACCTCCAAGACTTGTCATCACTGTTGGAAGATAAGCCTCTCAAGTCGGCTTGATAATACTGATGAATTCCCTTGGAAAGTCAGCTCATGAACCGTCACAACCATTCATGGTCAGGTCGGCTTATTACAAGGCCTAACTACTATAAATACCCTACTGGACTGCGCAGAAAACACAGCAAAGGAAGTTCGGATACCTCTGAGATTTTTGGACAGTATTTTGTGGATGAACAGTTCAGATCAAGCTCCGAAGTAGTGCAAGGATAAGGTCTGTTTGTGTGTGAAGAGAATATCTCGATCAAGGGTGCGAAGTACAGGACTACAGTTGGTACGAAAGGGTGCAAGCAATACAAGTAATATCAGCGAGTAAGCATACTGAGTTTGGGTTCAAAAAGGGTGAAGCATCATCTCTGTTTCAAGGTCTGAATCTACCTCGCATAAGCCAAGGTTTATTGCAGTAAAGGTCTGCAATATCAAGTCTATAACAAGAGATCTGAAACTACAGTACGTAAAGAAAAAGGGTGCTCAATGAAGGAAGGGGGACAGTCACCATTGTGTTAAGTTTGTTCTATACCGCACTCATCTCAGGGATAATTGCAGTAATGTTATACCAGTCTTTGTCTTGGGTCTATACCTCTGAGATTTTCGGACAGTATTTTGTGGATGAACAGTTCGGATCAAGCTCCGAAGTAGTGCAAGGATAAGGTCTGTTTGGGTGTGAAGTGAATATCTCGATCAAGGGTGCGAAGTACAGGACTACAGTTGTTACGAAAGGGTGCAAGCAATACAAGTAATATCAGCGAGTAAGCATACTGAGTTTGGGTTCAAAAAGGGTGAAGCATTATCTCTGTTTCAAGGTCTGAATCTACCTCACATAAGCCAAGGTTCATTGCAGTAAAGGTCTGCAATATCAAGTCTATAACAAGAGATCTGAAACGACAGTACGTAAAGAAAAAGGGTGCTCAACGAAGAAAGGGGGATAGTCACCATTGTGTTAAGTTTGTTCTATACCGCACTCATCTCAGCAATAATTGCAGTAATGTTATACCAGTCTTTGTCTTGGGTCTATATCTCAGAAGTATACGCAACAAATAAGAGATCACAGTCTTGAGTAACTTGGGTGCAAAAGGAAGACCGAGGAGGAGTCTATTGGAGACCAAGTTCAGATTATAGAAGAAACAAAGGGAAGCACATCAGTTAGGGCTAGGGACCAAGTCTCCCTAGTATTGGTGTAGTACGGTGCAGAAAAGGAGATCAGCATAAGGAGCCTAAGAGAGCAGTCAGAAGGTCTTGGAGGCATACTAATATCAAGGGTCTGTGTCGTGGTCATGGTATTAGTCAACTGAAAGTCTATAAGAAGAATTAATTGCAGGTTTTCCTCTCCAAGAGGGAGAGGTTTTGGCCCTGGCTTGCAGAGCCAAAATCTTGTGTCTTTTGTGTTTTGATAATTGACTTGATGAAAGACTTCATAAGCTAATGAAGAGAAGATCTAAGCAAGAGAAATAAGTTCACAATTAATTATCAAGTAGAGAATTGAATAAAACTACGCCCTATCAAATTCTCAACATAGAATACCTGTCTAATGCTACAAAAACTAACACACCTAGGGTTCATGGTTCTTGGATCTGATAGCATCCAAGGAAGTGGCATGCCCGGGACGGTGGCAAGGAGCATGCCAAAAGGGCCCAGAGCAAATTCCCTAGAGTGCTCCCTGGACACTCCCCTCGAAGCATGATTCCAAGGTGGAATGCCTCCTAAGAGTACACTCGTGATAACACTAAGTACAACCAATTGTCAAAAATGTTGTTAGGCATATGGCTAGTTCCACATCTAGCAGGAGCCCAATAAAAATGCCCTTAGTATTTACTAGGGATGCAATCCATGACTGTAGGGGTAGCATCCCTTGGGCTTCCCCATGATATTTTCCTTGGACAAAAAAAATTATAGTTTTCCCGTGAAGTTTTCCGGGGGAAAAAAGGCAGCAATTTCCAAATGCTATTGAGGGACTTGCCCAAAAGATATGTTTACAGTGGCCATGGAAGTTGGAACAGCATATGAAATGAAGCAGATTACCAGTAAATAGTTAAGATGATTCAAGAATTTGAAGAGGGAAAATACTTGGTGGTCATGGAAGCTACATGGATTCAATTTGCATCATAAGATAGATTCATGTTAGAACTCATGGTGGTATTTTCAGAATTTAGTTATGCCAAGCCACATATTTTAATATATTCTAGTTTGTGCCTCTAGAAGTCGAGTTGTGTATAAATACGGCACTCGTTTTCCTTCTTTGTGCAATAAAAGTTGAGAGATTATGCAATACTCACGTGGATATTGTATTGTATAAGTCTTATTTTGGGATTTATAATATATATTGAAACATAGGCACCATCATCTATTCTTGTGCAAGTATTACTTCTGTTTGTTTAGGTTGAATAAATGAATGATCATTAAGATCCTTTGTGCATAAGTTCTACAACGTAATAAAGATAAGGAGGCTCACTCTTTAGCCCTGATCTCAGTTTCCAAAGCTTCTTTGAAGAACTTGCTCTAGTAGGGCAGCATGTGGGTTGTTTTAAAAAAAGATTGATGGTAAAGGTGACTTCTATTGTCTGATGGTTTTGATGGTCGGACCAGGAATGCTTAGGGTATCCAATAGTACAAGTGCCTCTCAGGCCTCTCTTGATGATGAAATTTTTGCCAAATTTAGCTAGACAGACTAGAAGCTACTTTGGACAATTTTGATCCTGTTCTAAAATGGCATTCATGTCCTCTTTTGAATTTTTGGAATACACGGATCGGTTTTCTGATGGAGACTACAACAAATTCAAGTGATCTTTTGGTTTTAGTGTCATAAATTTGTGTTTATTGTGGGTCAAGCAGCACAATTTATGTGGATTCGTAACAGATCAGTGCAGTATAAGTTCTAGTGTGTCCTTGGGTTCCCTCAGCCAACGTGACGGAGTGTTAAGAGGTCCTTGAACACCTACAAGAGGCCAGCAAGTCCTAATAGTTGATCTTCTGAACGCAAATCTCAGCAAATTTGATCTTCTTGCTTTGAGGTTGCCACCGAATCTCACAGGACATATACCATACCTAAAGGGCAGATTGACACATTTTTATGGCTTTTTTTGCTAATTGTCTCAATTTTATAACAATGTTCTAACTTCAAATGGCCATAGCTTTGACATACAAACTTGGATTGAGGGACAATTTTAAGTGAATATTATTTTGAAATTATTCATATTTATAGTGTCTTCTGGAATATCCAAGTCAGATTTGACCTATTTTTGGCACCGAGAGGTTTGTACATGGAAATGTGTTGATTTCTTATGGAAAAGGTATCATAAAGATAAGATAACGCAATTTTATTAATTTCCAACAAATGACCACAAAAGGTAGGTCAATGGGACTTAAATAGTACAATCTGCATGACATACAGTGGGGATGCAGAAACAGCTCCTAAAACCAAGTTAACCTCAATAGGAAGAGATCTAAGAAACAAGCCAATAAAAGATGAGAAACCAATCCAAGAAAGAGCAAGAAGAATGTAGACACAAAACTAAATGAGTACATAGGTAAAAACCCCATTCCCTTAGGATGTCAAGTGATGTTGGAACTAAAGTCATGGCTGCCAAAGAAGGTAGAGACAAAGATGAAGAAGAAGTCTCATCATATGTTAATCAGAGAGCATCTCTAACTAAGCCTAATAAGATTTCAAGATCTTTGGAGGCAAGCAAAGAAGAGGTAAGGACTTAAACCATAATCTTAAAAAGAAATTTATCAATGAAGATTCTTCAGTGATTATAGCCCAACGTTGCACGAAGCGGGGACGTTTTTTGGAAGCGGGAACGCGGAAGCATCATTTCCCAAAATCTAGGAAGCGAAGCATCTCGAAAGCGTCTACTATATATATATATATATATATATATATATATATATATATATATATATCAATGTTACAAACATCGCGATCGGGAAAAAATTGCCGAGGGGAAAAAATCGGCACATACAAAAATATTCATCTTTTTTCAATTTTTTTAATATCTAAAGCATCTACAGCATAAAATAAATGCATTGACACATAAATATGAAAAAAAAACTAATATATAAGATGTGTAATATCATGTCTAGTGCTACATCATACATAAAACTGAATCCTGTCCTGAATACTAAGTCCTGAGTCTCAAGAGTCAACTCAGCCTCAAAATATCAACAAAAAATATAATAATGTATCTCATATCATGAGTCATAATGTCATATAAAAAGGAATGTCAATGCACCATGCCACCATATAACCTATGGTCCTATACTATTGATTTCCTCTGCCCCTCTTGCGAGAAAATACAACAGCTTTGCCTTTCTCTCTAGATGAAGAAGCTGGCGGGACTGGCAATGGGCTCTGTCGTGCTCTAGAAGTAAAAAATGAAGCACCAGAACGAGAACCTGAACCACTAAGAGCTAAAGGAGGCAGACCACGTCCTCTACCGGTAGTAGTGGTAGGTGGTGTCACCTCCTCCTCCTGCTGTTGCTCCTCCTCGTCCTCCCCCTCCACTACCTCTTGCTCTATCCAATCAGGGGCTGACTCCATGACAGGCCTCTCAGCCTCAACCCTCCATTCAGCAGTGGTGTCAATTGCATCTAAAGAGATGGCCTCCATATCAGGGGTCCTCTCAATTTGTCTCACCCACAATCTAAGATTGTAGTAGACGTAAACCATGTCATTGAGCCGCTGACCCTCCAACCTGTACAAGGGTCATAAATTAATAAATTAAATATTTAAAAAAAAATATTTAATGAATTCAAAAAATCAGTTGGAAATTGGAATAGGTTAAGTTTTTTACCTGTTGCGCTTTTTGGTGTGTATTTTTTCAAATATACTCCAGTTGCGCTCGCATCCTGAAGCGCTACATGTTTGGCCGAGTATTCTAATGGCAAGTTTTTGGAGTTTTGGTAATCTGCCACCGTAGCTCCTCCACCATGCATCTACAAGTTACAAGTTACAACAAATAAGATAAACTTATAAAGTTACAAACATAAGAAAATTTTTAAAATAATGAAAATCTTACCTGGCATTTTAGTAGTCCTATTCTGGACAGCCATGTCGAAGCTCAAAGTGCCACTTGCCATTCTGTATACCTCCATCTCTTTGGATATCTCTGCACGTTCTGATGGATTTGGCACCATCTTCTGAACACAAGTGAAAAAGTCATCCATGACCTCAGCATCAAATAGAAAACCACATGAATAAGCAAATGTGGGGTTCAGGAAGAGCCCTGCAGCATGAATGGGACGATGGAGTGTGTTGTTCCATCGATCATCAATCACTTCCCATATAAGGAGTTGTCTCTGAAACCCCTCATCACCCTTATCATCATAATAGCTGCGAACAGCTTCTTTGGCCCTATCCATGGCCTCATACAAGTAGCCCATTGCGGGCTTTTCTCCATCCACCAATCTAAGAACCTTTACCAAAGGTTCACTAATGCTGCACACCTCTTCCACTCCAACCCAGAAATCTTCCTGATATGACACCAACCTGCAGATGGCCTGTCCCTCTGATTTGTGGCTGATAGTCAAAGCACGCCACTCATCTGAAAGAAACATTCTCTTCAAATCCCACTTAGAATTCAAGAGGGATTGAAGAGAGATGAAAGTAGTGGCAAATCGTGTAATAGCAGGCCGCACCAACTCCTTCTTGTTGGTGAATGTCCTCATCAAATGAAGCACAGATCCATGGTTATATATATATTTTGTGATTCTCTTTGATGATTCTACAATATCATTGACAAAATCAATCTTTCCGATGTCCTCCAACATCAAATCAAGGCAATGTGCAGCACAAGGTGTCCAAAATATGCTCGGATACCTCTCCATAAGCATCTTGCCAGCAGAAACATAGTTTGTAGCGTTGTCCATTATGATTTGGGCAACATTTTGGGGCCCAACCTCCATAATGAACACATCTAATAAATCACATAATAATTTTGCATCTTTGACATGTGCAGATGCATCAACAGATTTCATAAACATTGTCCCCTTGGTACAACTAACCAAGAAGTTAATAAGGGTCCTACCCCTTTGATCAGTCCAACCATCTGACATCACAGTGCATCCTGTGACTTCCCATGATGCCCTTAACTCTTCCAATCTCTTGGTGCAGTCAGCTTTCTCATTTTGCAGAATGCGCCCTTTAAGGTCATTATCTGAAGGGGCTTTGTAGCCTGGGCCAACAACAGCGATAGCATCAATCGCAACCTGATAAAATGGATTGTTCCTGGCAACATTGAAAGGAATATCACTCCAAAGAAACAGTTTGCCCAACAACTTATCAGCTTCTTCCTTCTCCTTTCTTTTAAGAAAGGAGGAGATAGATGGCTGTGCCCCGGGAGTGGTTCTAGGAACAAAAAATGAGGCAGCAGCGACGGGGCTGCCTGTAGAAGAGGCTGATGCTGAAGAGCCACTACCACTCTCACGCTCAACCACAAACCCTGATATTTGACTTTTCAGAGCTGCTCTGCCGAGTTTAGTGGTTTCTATTTCTCCCAATGAGTTCATGGCTCTTTTGATTATTTCTGGATTGGTGTTTTTGCAAGGGCCTACTTCATGCCCAGGAATTTGTGCCAAGTGGTATTTCAACCTGTATATCCCCCCTGTCATGTGTTGACCACATAATTTGCAAGTCAAGTTTGATCGATCAAACCCCCCATCAGGTTCACCAAATTCCCATAAAGGATCTAATTTCCTTGGCATGTTGGAAACTTTGAAGTTTGAACTTTGAATGTTGAAATTTGAACCTAGGGCACAAGAAAAATTGCCAGTTAAAAAATAAAATAAAAAAATTACAATTTTACATACAACATTTTGATTTTTTTCACAAAAAAAAACCCTCAACTCAATGCAAAAATAATGGGAAGAAACCAGTGTTTTAAAAACCGGCCGGTTTGAACCGGAAACCGGCCAAACCGGCCGGTTAGACTGCTCGGCGGTTGAAACCGGCCAAAAAACCCGGCCAAACACCACCCTTCGCCAATTTTTGAGAAAAACCGGACCTAACCGGCCGGTTTATGCATAAACCGGCCGGTTTCGTTCCTAACCGACCGGTTAGGTGCTAACTCATCCATGGACCCACATTTTCGACGACAGTTATGTTTTAGGGCTGATTTGGAGCTAATGGGAGGGTTCATTTAGCTACTCTTTCCCTATGTGGACCCACGCACGGCCAGAAATGAGTTTTAGGGCTGATGTGGAGATAAGGGAAGCATTGACATTTCATGGTAATGTTAAATTCTTAAAGTAAAAGTGACATTTCCTTTATTTTTCATTTTCATCCTTTTACTTAAATTTTTAACATTACCATGAAATGACTTAGGATGTTTAAGAGTGGTTTCGACCTCATTGGATTTCATATGGAGAAACTAGAATTTTAGGTTTCACTCAAAATTCAACAGACTTAATGGTTTTCAGGGTTTCATGGTTTGGGAATTTGCAATGTTCCCATTTGATTCTATCATGTGTAAGGGTATGATATTGGCATTTGATCAAGAGCATGAAGTCCTTTAAGAACTTTGATGTACCCTTCAATCAAAGGAAAACATTTAAACAACTAGTTAGACATGCTAATCTTTTTCTATCCAATTTTAAGGTTGAGGAAATGAACCCTTCACTCAAACCAAAATCATTGGTTAGGCATGTTAAACTTTTTCAATTTCTATCATGTTATAAGGTTGAGCAATCCAAGTCTCAAGACTTTGAGCTAGATGATGTTTATGTATCTCTTGTTGATGATCCCATTTCTAGTAGCGATGAATCAATGATGAGTTTCATGAGAGACCATGTTGCTCAGTGATTTGTAGTTTTGATGTCTATTTTTGCTACTACTACTACTACTAAAGTTGTGGAGGAGTTTTAGGAGTCCTCAAACTTTGAGCCATATTATTTATGTAGCTCATGTTGATGATCCCTTGTCTAGTAGTGGTGATGATTTTGATCATGATGAGGAGTGATCATGATGTTGATCACTAATATGTAGTCTTGTATTATGCCAATGGCCTCATAGCTTGTAGCATTGTTTTTGGACTTTATGGGCCATTTGGAGCCTCATTGCTTATGTATTTTTCGATGATATGTATTGCACTCGGTGCCATTTTGATATATTCACGTTTGCATGGTATATAAATGAGAAAACTTTACATATTTTGTCTCTATTGGCTTGGAATCATGGTTGCAAATCTTAAAAATAGTTTTTTTTATTAAAAAAATAATTATTTAATGTATTTTTTTAAAACCGGTTCATTGGCATCTGACCGCTCCCGGTTAGACCGGTTCCGGTTAGAAACCCGGTTCATTAGGCCACCGGTCCGGTCACCGGTTCCGGTTTTTAAAACATTGGAAGAAACTAAGAGCACAAGAAGAAATATAAAAAACAAAATTTAACAAACAATTTTTTGCATTTTTGACCAAAATAAACCCTCTCCTCTCAATAAAACAAAAACAAAAAAACACAACCAAATGCAATCACAAATGATGAAAAATACATGGGTAATAGAAACCCATGGAAGAACAAGAAAAAAACAAAAAAAAATGGGTCAAATTTGATGCCCATACCTGGAAAAACGTTTTGCCGAAAACACTTGGTCCAAATTCGATTTTTGTTCGCTTGGATTGCAAGAAATTCTTCACTTTTGTCCAATCTTGGGCTTGAAAATCACGTATCTCCCTCCTTGGCTCTCCTCCTTCCCTCCTTGGCTCTCATAAGCAAGTCTGTCCAACTAAAAATGACAAACAAAAAACCAAAAATCGCATTATAAAGTCGTTGTCCGAGGCTGCCACGATTTTTATCAGTCGACTCGCGATTTTATCGCGATAACGATTTTTTCAAAAAATCGTTCAAAAACTCGCCGATAAAATCGGACCCCCCAAAAACTCGCGATAAAATCGTGATGTTTGTTTCACTGATATATATATTGCATTTATATTAAAAAAAAACATCCCAAATACCAAATTAGTTGTACAAAGCATGAAAACATAAAACATCCCAAATACCAAATTAGTTGTAGAAAGCATGAAAACATGCATATGTTTTCATGCTTTCTACAACTAATTTGGTATTTGGGATGTTTTTTTTTAATATAAATGCAATATATATCTATCTTGATTTATGTAAAAATATGCATGTTTTCATGCTTTCTACAACTAATTTGGTATTTGGGATGTTTTTTTTTTAAATATAAATGCAATATACATCCCAAATACCAAATTAGTTGTAGAAAGCATGAAAACATGCATATTTTTACATAAATCAAGATAGATATGGTACCCATGAATCATGATTCCATTGTACATCAATGATTAATTATTTGAGCAATACTTGAACCACATTATTAGGACCAACATCTTTGATTGATTGCAGTAGGAGATCTGCAATGTTTTGGGAAGTTGCACTAACGGAGGAGAAATCATGATGAATCATGACATGTAATAAATACTGCACCACTAGCAGAAACACCAAGAACACCTATCAAATGTTGGTTTCTAATATTTCTCCACCCATCTGATACAATGGATACCCCACAATCCACCAACTCATTTGTAAAATGTGTCAAAACTCTTTGAACATTGTTCTAGCTTTCTCATAGTTGGGGCTCTTGTATCCTTTTGGGGCTTCATTGATGGCCTTAACCATATCATGTCAATAGGGAGAGTGAAGCACATTGAATGGTACACCACAAGCACAAAGGAATCGGACTATCTTTCCATCCACATCATCCCTCCTAGCAACAATCAGGAAATCCCCTATTGTTCTTCTACTTCTAGAGGTTGCATAAGTACCATGAGGAGATGATCTACCAAATCTAGAGATTGGACTTGATTTAGACTGAGTTTTCTGTTTCATGTTTTTTTGTTGTGCAACCTCCTCTATTTGGATGTATTTTCTTCTTTGTCCAGTTGAAACGTTTGGGCAAATTTGTATCCCCACAATAGCCTTTTTGTTATCATTGTCCAACACCCCACAAAGAAGCCTCCTCACACAGGTATATGAACCACTATATGGTTTTCCTCCATGACAACCATGAGGGCACAAAAACTTGTAGCTTCCACCACCTTTTCCCCCTTCAAGTTTGGTCACATAGTTCCACAAGGGTGTCAATGCAGCTTTCCCCTCAGTTCTCTTCAGGTTCACCCCTTCCTCTTCAAACCCTTCCTCTGCATCATACATTGGGTCACTCATATGGGGATCGCTATCCTCTTGTTCTTCTTCCCTTCTATTCCTACTCCCCCTTGCCATCATGAAAACCAAAAGTGGAACGATACATAGAAGCCAAAAGAACACCATCTTGGAATATGAATATAGGTGGTGGACAACCTGCAATTAAATGAGCAAGAGGAAAGAATGGGAAAGAGTAGGAGAGGGAGGAGAAAAAATACAAACAACAATGACAAAAAAATGAGAGAGTTTGGGGTTTGAACTTACCTCTTTAGCTCTTGTAGATGGAAGCCCTTCTTTACTCCTCCAAGCTCCTCCTCTTTCACTGCTCCTAGCTCCTCCTCCAAGCTCTCCTCAAGTCTCTCTTCTCCAAGCTCTCTTCTCCTCTCTTTCTCCTCTCTTCTCCAAGCTCTCAAAAAATACAAGAGTGAGGAAATGAGAGGAGAAACAATTTTTATTCTCATCATTCTTTTCCCTAACCCTAGCTAAACCACCCCCAACCATAATTAAGAAAAATAAAAATAAAAATAAACAAATGAGTGGGTCTGTCCCGTGGACATCAGAACTAGGAACCGTGTTTTCCAGCCTGATCCGCAGTTTCGGGGCCAGATCACCCACGGATCTATATAGACCGCGAATCTGGCTTTTGATCCCGGGGGGGCATTTCGTGCAACATTGTTATAGCCCACATGGATATCTTTATATTCCAAACATTTTAAATATTTTTGTGAGAATGAACTCTATTTGTCTCATTTGATATCAGAGCCTCATTATACGATCCAACCTTTGGCCACACTCTTATCAGAGCTTCATTTTTCTGATCACAACCATATCCTATACTTCAAATGACACTCCACGCTCTGATCAAGATCTCTCAATGTTTTGCTCCAAAGATACTTTAGAAACTTCTTCAAGGATTGCATCAAGGTTCGCTCCAAAGTTTTCTCTACAAATGTCTTTGAGTCTAGTCCATGAATACCTTCAGAAATATACTCTTATAGCTACTTCAAGGTCTGATCTAGGGTTGCTTCGGAAAGGAGACTGAATCTACAATTACCTTTAACAATCTGAGGTCTGCTCCAAAATAAGTCTAAAAATCATTCTACACAATGATCGAAATTGTGGGCAAAACTTGTTTGAAGTAGGTCGGAGATAAGGCTAATATCACAGGCCTGAAGCCTGGTCATAGAGAGGGGGCCAAGCTCCTTAAGACCCGAATTACTACAACAATTCGAATTGTTACACTGTCGAAATTCTAGTTTGCTACAGGTTCGAACCTCAAAGCCTAAACTTCCTCAAATATGCCCTAGTTGCAGGGTCGAATCTACACTAATAACAACCAGATTTTTTCCTTCTTCCACGGGCTAAGATTAGGCGAATCTACTACTCTTCAAGGGTCGAACTTCTTTCTTCAAATAGGGTCATAATCTATAATCTCTTCCTTAGATGTGAATTCCTCTGTTTCTCATCTTTACCGAGTTGATCTTTTTGAAATGGAGGAGGCATGACTCTTATTTAGACAAGCTCAATTGAACTGACATGTTTATTGAGGTGAACCAACTCGACATAGACAAAGCCAACTTGACATGTTTTTAATGCATGTTTGAATTTGATTTAGGAGTCGACTATAAATTATAATTTAATGTTGCTTGACAGTAATATTTCAACCTCTGTTCTCTTGATGTATATTGTAAACAAAACTATGGTAATTACATTGTGATATGCTCCTGAAACACACATATAAATGTGTCTCAAAGGTTGAAGTCTTTACTGCTTTGATATATGTGATTGAGCGCCATTTGCATAACATATTTTCATAATCTCAGCACACATTTAATTTGTGTTATCTTGATGGACAAATTGCAATAAGCCCTGCTCATATTTCATGGTATAACTATGTTGCTTCCATTGTCCATAGCAAACGACACTACTTTGAATTGGTTTAATATACAGTAGCATTCTGGTATCAGTTTGTTCATAAATGGTTTTGTAGTAATTCTCAAAATTGTAACGCATTGTGGACTAATTTCTGGATAAAAGAATTTACAATAGTGACATGTCGACAATCTAAATAGGCATTTCTACATAGCATTGTCGAATAACTTTCCCAATTCAATCCAACTGGCATTCAAATATAAAAACGAGCATTCTAACATTTTTTATTCCGGATAAAGATCGGTCTTAACAGTCTCATAATCTATTGTGGAATAATCTCGTGATTTTACATCTCATGCATACCTTGGAATAAAATTAATGACACGAATTAAGGCGACATGGTGGAGTGAGTGCTATCTTGAATCAATATGGTTCAAAGCTTACTCTAATCTTTGCGGCGCCTTCAATAGTCATCATTATCTGAAGCTTCTTAATGCCATATCCTACAGTAATAAGTTTTGAAACTCCCCAAAATAAGTTGGGCATTTGTACACTCCTCGTAGCCTATTGAAACTTTTGCATATTTGTCTCATCATCCTAAGGTTTCACACCCTTGCAGCGCTTAATTCACATTCATTTGCAACAGTCTTGATAGGACCAGTTCAATTTCCATCATGTTGACCATTGGAGTGGCACCTATAGATTTCTTGAAGACTCCATGCCCAAGGATGTACCAAAGGGTGCTTGCACCATCAGAGATCATCATATCACCAGAGTTTTTCAACTCTACTTCTTATTTTCTTCTTCAGTCCTCAGATTCCACAACCCTACGGGGATATTATATAAATGTTACTAGCAAGATGAATAAAGCCATGTAACAGGCCTAGGGTGTTGTGACTCGATCAGCAAGTGAGTACGCCTTGGAGTGTTTGTTTTACTTGGTTAATTATTCCTGCTTTTTAGCTGCGAATAATTTTCTAGGTTTTTCACTCACTGCATTACCCAAAATCGGGGTGACGGCTTGAAGGTTGAGCCCCTAATGCATCTTAGTGTCTAGATTCAATGTATATTACCATGCTAAGTCATCTCTAAAATTTCACGGAATTTGACTAGGTCTAAGTAAAAAATTTTAATAATTAAAATTTTCCGCAAAACGGGATTTTTTAATTATTTTCTATGTAATGATGTAAATAAGTGGCCTTCGAAAATGTCTAGGTCGTGTGACTACTTGAAATTCATACTCAGAGTCCCAGCATTATCCTACAACCCACTTTGACGGTCAAAAAAACGACATATAGTCCCTCAAAAGCCAATTTTTCTAATGTCAGTGGCAAAAATGAGGAAAAAATTCAAAAAAATAAGTTTAAAAACTAATAATTGGAAAATTTGTAGTGGTCACCAATGAAATCTCTAAACCAATTCATGCACATTCACATTGAAACCTATGTAAGAAGTTCCTGCTCGAGCTACATTTCTCAACACTCTGCTCTACTAAACATCCTTAATCTATTGTCTGCTACCTTCATAGTGCTTGGAACCCTCTAAGATTTAAATTTCTCTTTTGTTTCATAAAACATAATTATGTTATATTCAGGAGAAATTATGCTCTATCTATCACAGCTACCTGTGCTTCCTCAACAATCCTTGCAAGTTAAGCAAGGAAAATACAGATTCACATGCAAATGGAACCAAAGCATAAGAGACTTAAGCCAGTGTGCCATTTATTCCCCTCTAAGAGAAGAAGCACAAAGGGAAGGGATGTGGCAAGGCCAAACAACAATTCAGATCAGACCCTTCTTTCTCTTATTCATCAAGATGAGAGCTGAAGTGTGGCTCAGGCCGCACAAGAAATAGGAAGATTGATGTGGGGATAAAACAAACAAGAGAAAGTCATATCGCTCCTTATGTTCATTGGAATATCAAGAGGGCTATGCAGCAGGGTCTCTTGAAGAAAAAAAGTGAACCTGCCATTGATATTATTGCCCATCCTTTGCAAAGTCCCTATAGCGTAGAATTTGTACTTATGAAAATAGAATGAAAATGCTTGGAGATTTTGGCTCATGGGTTTAATTTCATACATTGCTCCGTAATGTCTTGGTCCTATACTATTTTTTATATAGCATAACACATTGATGGCTAGATCATTTCTATTCCATATTTTAATGCCGGGAACATTATAGCTAATTTTTAAGAACACAAATCATTTCATCAGTCTTTATTCCATCATTTCACACTTGATTTAACTGCTATCACTGATAGGGCTTAGAATGCAAAATAAACACAGGGTACCTTTACAGTATGGACATATCTTTGAGCTTCCCATTTGTGGGGCACACCCAATGGGGTACATTTACAGTATAAAGCTGAACCCATTTAGAAGGCAGATAATTAGGCAATGACTTGGGCATTTTCTGATGAGGCATAGCCAGAATGCAGCAAGCCAAATTCAGCTTAAAACATGCTGAAATTGATCAAAAAATATACTTTCTATACCACAACAAATCGATTCAGAAGCCTCAAAAACCCCAGAGAACCCACATCATAGAATCTGAGGATTGAGCATTTCAATTTCACCATTCCAGCAAATGAAAAACAGAATTTGGCAGAATTCAGTCAAAATTGGTCCAGAAAGAGGTCAAAATGTTGGTTGTTGCTACACTGTTCATCCATTGCTGGAATATTTGTCTCCAGAAAAAGGGCACAACCAGTTAGCTTACAAGACCATGTACTTTAACAAATGAACGTAAAACCATTGGGCCTTTTTACAACTACCCTATTTCCTACTATATACATATCCTTTTAGTCCAAGACCTTGTGCTTTAACAAATGAACATAGAACCCTTGGGACTCGTTACAACTTTAATACCTCCTACTAAGTACATATCGTTTTATACCTAGACATTGTTCCTGAGCACATTTATAAAATACCCTAAAGGTTAAATGTTCTTCCCCACAAACATGACAACATAAGAATGGAATTAGACACTGCATGAAGCATAGAAAACAACCTCGTCTTAAAATTTAAACTAAATCATTTTAGTGGGATAATCCAGATAAAATAAAAAGTACACATTTAAAATTTTGCAAGATTGTTTAGGAGGATAAAATTTTGCAGAGAAAAAGTCCTACAAGAAAGCCCTAAATAAGAATGGAATTACAGACTGCATGGGGTGTAGAAAACAATCTCGTTTTAAAATTTAAACTAAACCATTCCAGTGGGATAATGCAGATAAAATAAAAAGTAAACTTCAGGATAGGAGATGAAATTTGCAGAGAAAAATACTAGAAGAGAGCCAACTATGTGCAGGTATGAATGGGAGAAAAACCAAACATGAACTTTCAATAAGCTCCTGAAAGATTTTAAACTTTAAGTTGGTGGGAAAAATCCAAACTTTTAAATATGATACAAAAAACCTAGCTTCCATATCCACTCTCTGATTTAATTGTTGGCTGACCTCCAAACTTATCATTTCCTTCTGAGAGGACAAAAGCTCACATATTTCTAATCTAATTTATATTTGTTCCTATAAATCAATTATAAATTATTAAATCCAGAGAGTTTGCAAATTTACATAAACAACCCAGTAAGATGATGTATATCAGATATCATCAAGTATATCATCAAAACTACATAAACAAACTCAGGTAGATCCATCCCAGCTAGTGATTTTTGAACCCTTCTGTTTCAGCACCATGCTCATGATCAAATGCAGTCTCATACATTAACTTGAATGACCTACACGAGTTGGGCAGCATCATGTCATGTTTACAGGTACGCTGTTCTCCCACACCCCATCACAAATTCCTTCGACTGCCCTATCTCGATTCTCAACCAGGACAGGTCTTTCAAGGGATGAAAGTCCTGCTAAAGTTTTCCATTGCTCAACTCTTCGACCATACCTTCCACAGCTGCATTTTAAGTTTCAAACAACTTAGACAGCTCCTCCTTTAGGATGTTAGCATACTTGTATTGGAAGTACTTTCAATTCATTTGCAAATCAAGATATCGAAAACTGCCAAGGTCTCAGTTGACTCAAGACTCACTCTAGAGAAAGAGTGATATTTCTTCTAAAGTGTGTTAATCTCAGGACCTTCACCCACTCAAAACTGTCATCTTTTTTATTCTTGTCTTCATTATCTTCTTCTTAAACTCTTCTCCTTATGTCTTCCAAACAATTTGAAAACCCCATAAAAAATTTGAAGTTTCTCTCCAATTCTCGAGTGATATTTCTTCTAAAGTGTGTTAATCTCAGGACCTTCACCCACTCAAAACTGTCATCTTTTTTATTCTTGTCTTCATTATCTTCTTCTTAAACTCTTCTCCTTATGTCTTCCAAACAATTTGAAAACCCCATAAAAAATTTGAAGTTTCTCTCCAATTCTCATTGCTCTGCTTCCAGTCGATCAACACACCATCTACTCTTACAAGACAAACTCATACCATCAATTTAATTAGTCACTTACTTCATATATTTTACGTCTGTTTAGAATATTACATAAGAGTCCTGTTACTCTTTATTCTGTCAGGCATAAAATCAGAATGCCCAGAATTAGTTTCACCAACTGAAATTTTAAGGACTAGAATTGCCAAGTTATTGACAGCTTTATTTCCACCCTATTTAGCATTGCTGAAATTATTTTTTTTAAGAAATTTAGTATTTCTGTTATATCCTTCACCAAGGCCCAATTATCGGGTCTCATCACTGTCATGAGGATCAGTGAACCCCTCTAGCTCCAGTCTTGAAAGACATTGTCTAACACTTGATCTTATTCCCTTTTAAGAGGCCCTTGGCCTTTGGCAGGTTAATAGAACCCTCTCCCAGGTTTATGGAATAAAATAATAGACCCTTGGCACTCCTGCAGCTGGGTATCACTGTTAGACTTCCTAGTCCCTTTCACCTATTGTTTTGGTCATTTGTTGGACATAATAAAATTATCTGATCTTATCTAGTCTGCCTCCAAAGCAGGAGCTCCACAGATTTTTTTTTTGGGAGAACCCGACAAAAATTGGCATCCAAACCACTAGTCTGGTTTCTCCAATCACAATCAGACTTTTTATAACCCAACTTTTTCCTTCTTAGCAGTATTGTCTTTTAGTTAAGTTAGCCTGATGTTGCTCAATTGGGTTGAACTGGCCAGTTTTAAGATGGAGATCACAGAGTGTTTTTAGAGACCAGAATTCTGATCAAAATTGAGCTTCCAAACCACTATTTTGGGCGGTCTCCAATCATGATTCATAATCAAAAATTTTATAACCCATCTTTTCCTTAATCCTAGGAGCACTGTCTTTTAGGTAAGTCACCCAAAAGCCCGATGAGTTGGCTCAATTGGTTTGAACTGACAAGTTACAAGGCAGAGATCACAGAGAGGTCATGGGTTAAATTCTATTAGTCCCTCTGGTAACATATACTCCGTTGGCATTTACCCCAGGGCCCAGGCAACATTCAAGCAATGTCAAGAAGGGCCTGAAGGGTTTCCCCGAGGACATTTTCCATAAAGAAACAATTTATACGAAAACAAAAATTCAAACAGATAGAGAAGGGGAGGGAAGAAGAATAACAACAATGCTAGTTGGTAGATAGGCATGAATGAAAGCAACAATTGCCAAATAACCTCGTCAAACTAACAGGAACGATTCAATGTCAAACATAAAATACATTCACAAAGTGCATCCATAAAAGCAATCTGCCAGTCATGAAAAAAGATATTACATAAGCGAAACGAACAAAATAGGAGACAGAATTTTTACTTACGCTTTGACAGATCCTTCTCAATACGTTTGATATGAATTGCTGAAGGCAACTCCATAAATGGATCTGTAGTTATTACAACAAGCTTATCCCCTACTGCAAGGTCCACTGCTCTAGCAGGGGATTCAAAGTTAAAAGAAAACAGTTGAGCTCCTGTCTCGACATTCCATAACTTGGCAGTCTGATCTGCACTACTGGTTATTAAACGTGTAGAGTCCCCTACATCGAGCACGAGCGAAAATATTGTTTAGTTTTAATATTCCAAAAGCCTTGAATCATGAGAATTCAAGCATTCATCTACAATAGCTAAAAACTAAACAATATCCCAAATTATCAAGAGGGCACAAGGCTACATAAAACCATCAACACTATGTACAGTTGCATGGGTACAGTTATGTGTACAGATACTATAAGGATGAAAACATTTGGAACTACGAGTAATGGGGCGCATCAAGTTTTCTTTGTAAAGGAGGGTCTCGTCAAGATGCAGATACAGTGGGTACAAGTACAGCCTTGGGGAGTAGAAGTACCAATGCAACTATGTTTTTAAGATATAAATTTACAAAAAATATATCCCTTGGGTTTTCCATTCCTAGACTTTTGACATCTTCAAAGGTTTAGCCATAGGTCAAATATATTGTATATATATATTCCCAATCATATATGCAGAATGGGAGTTCAAATTTACCATGTAATAATTTTCAGAATGATTAAAAGTGTTGACCATTTACACAAAAAAGTTCACAATCTCATTACAGAAATTTAGCCAAAATGGTAAAGCCAGACAAACTAAATATTATCATGCTATGCTACCCGATATTTGCTGAAGAGTTTCAAGTTTGCAAACAAGAACACAGCTAAAATCACACCCCCATATACACTCCATTGGCATGGCACCTGCAAAAAAATTACAGAGTTGTGGTTCTGAAGGGTTTCAACTTTCAAGGACTACAAATTCAGAGTCAGGTCTCATCAAAGTGCTCAAAGGGAGGCAGCTGTGCTTTAAAAGGCACACAGCTGATCACATGCATGTTGTTTTATTACTTGCACATAAAAGAAGGAATCTTCTACTCAAAAATTGAAACAAGAGACACTTTTAGAGACCAATTCCACACTCCAATGGGATAGAAGGGTTGTCAATTTTCTCAAGAAGTGAACTGAAATTAAGACAAGACCCATTCACATGAATATAATAAATACGGTCATTTTAAGGTACTATGGTTCAACCAAGTATATCTCCTCACAAGGATAATGATCAGTGGCAACACTTCTGCTCCAAATAGCAGCAAGAGCAAAATTTTGTCACTAACACTAATCAGCATAATTCTACTAACCCAAAAGAATTAAAAAGATGGTATGTCTGCTCCAACAAGTTGCTATCACATATAGGAATTATTGGTTTAGGAGAAGGCCTGTCTTACAGACACTTTCCATGATAAGCTTTGGTGGTGGGTAAAAAACTAATACAAGAACTAAATCATTCAAAGAAAACTTGCCTACTGCTTGGTTAGAGTGGCCATCATTCAGTTATACTACTATTTCAAAAACCAAAAATGGCTGAAAAAATGAAAATATGAATAACAGAATGACTTAATGTGCCCTATATTAGGAGTTTTTGCTAGAGTTACAGTTGAAAAAGAGAACACACCATTGTGACTCTTATCAAGAGGTAAATGACACTTCATAAAGAACTCACCAAATGCAACCTGCCAACAAATTATCTTTCAAACTCAACAACTGAAGAACAAATGAAAGACCTCCAGAATTTAAACAGGCCCCATAATCTAAAAACTAAAACAGGTAGAACAACAAACCTTGTGCAACATTGGCAGAAAGATTGTGTCCAATCAAGAAATCCAATAAAATTGATGAAGAAAAACAAGAATAATTGACTCATATTGCTTATAACTTATAAGGAAAAAGAATTAGAAAAAACTAAAAACTGTTGTCGCCTCAATAGCCAGAAACATCTAGTGATGGTGAGTTTTAATTGATTTCAAGCTTTTGAGAATCTGGGGGAGCGGAGGAGGAGGTCCGTCAGAAATGGAGCATGGCTAGGGTTTGAAGGATTAACCAGGGGGGGAATTTCCTTCCCCCTGCAGTAAAATAACCCTTTAGTGTTTCACATGGCAGCTTCGGGTTTCAGTTTAGCTGACGAGCGGAGTCAATGGGCCTGTTCGTAAGCGCAATGGATACTGAGCAGGGAGGTAAACCGGGGCAGTTATGACTAGCAGGCAACCGGGCTTGGTGAGTCTGACAGCTACTGATCTGGCATCTCTTGAAACTATCCAGCTTGGTGATGGAGGAAATTGTCAACTACAAAAAGGCGAGTGGGGATGGAAGCCATATTTTTAGAAATGTTGAGGAGCTTATAGCCTCCTTGCATGCTAGGAGTCAGGCCATAGAGGGATCTGCCCCCCAATCACAATTTCCCACAGACCTAGCTTCACTGGCGGTTTGGGGAAAGGGATCGCGTTCTGAAGAGCTACCATCACGGACAGCTGCTTGTTTAGGGTAGGAAATGGTCATTTCCCCTAGTCACGTTAGGGTAAAGTCATTGCTTGAGAAGCTATGGGAAAAAACTCCAGTACCTATACCTCCTTCCGGATCTTTGCCCACTCATGTAGGGCCGTCGGCGAAGGCTTTCACTGAGGCAAATGTGTCTCGCTCACCAATTCAATTTGCAACTCAAGAGGAAAGGAATACTGGTTACTTCGAGGATTTGATCTGACCAACGCAACATCTTCTTGAACAAGCTCCCTCGAAGCAGATCCCAACTGAGGGTTTCAATCTGGTTTCGAGTAGCAATCCTCAAAATCCCTCTATTCCTATGGGCCGAGAGGTCGATGGTGCCGAAACTCGAGGAGAACAAGAGGTTCATAGGGGTGATGGTTTCACACAGGCAATTCAAAGGCATCAAGCCAGGCAACTAAGGGAGAGCCTGACAGGGTCATCAAAATAAAGAAGACCCATACCAAATTCAACCTAGGCCTGGGGTGGACGTGCAAATGCAAGAAGCGGCAGTGATGACAGACAAAAACCTAGTCGATAGAACGTGATATCAAAAGCTCAGCATCAAAACATTGGAAGATTGGGTAGCAACTGAAGTAAGTCCAACTATTCATAATCCTCCTAAAGTCTTTCTGTTGGAAAAAAAGATGGATACAGCTAGACTGTCAATCCCAGGAAAAAGCCCTAGTCATATCTCAGCGAGTATGGAGTATTGACTCGACTCCTTTTATTTTCAAATTCTAGACACCTCTTTTGATGTGAATCGAGAAAGATTGGATGCATCTCCAATTTGGGTTCAACTCCCGGGTTGGTCGTTGGAGTTATGGAAGGAGGAGATTTTCAAAGACGTGAGATTTTCTTGGCGATAGATTACTCTTTTCTACAGACTAAAGATAAGTCGATGGCCTCAATAAACATTGACTTAAGGGGTCGGGGCACCCCGCAGCCTCTAGACTATGAAGGGGTTCTTTTTAAATACCAAAGATGTCATCAGTATGGTCACACCCTCAAGTTCTGTAAGTTTCCTTTCAACAAGAAAAAGATGTGGAAGGATCATCAGCTGAAGTAGACAATCAAGGTATCCACATCTAATGCTGGCCAGAATTCTCCTCGACATGAGACTTCGTAAGCACCTACAAATACTTTGATGGACGACACAATGACCCTTCCTCAATCAGTCGCGGACCCAACAAAGGTTTTGGCTCGGACACCTAATAGGCAGTGATTAAGCACATTTTGCACATATTGGAGTTCCTGTGGCCTCCTCTACTGGTGTGTTGGCCTATGAGCCTCTTGTTGCCTCTCTCATTGAATATTTTCCTGTATTGGGCAATGAATGGGTATCAGCTCCTGAGAATAGGTCCTTTGTGCTTTCTTATTCACCGACCACATCCCAATCCTTGCCCTTTGTTACTTGTGTCTTACCTGCGAGATCCCTTGGACCCTCTTCTCCATTGATGCATGTCTCTCATGTATCTTCCGATGCAGAGTCATCCAACAGTTTGATTCTTCATAATTTGAGAAACCGGCAAATCTTCTCCCATCTAGGGGATCTGTTGCGAGGACTAGGGAAGATAAAGTCCATTAATGGTGGGAAGAGGGGTAGGGGAAGAAAATCTAATATGTCAAAAGAAAAAGAACAGGCACAATTTGAATTGGTAGTTGGTAGACAACAATCTATAGATGGGGCACGTAGAGCATTGGCCACCAGGGTGGGGTGGATTAATGAAAGCCCTCTCATTTAATTGTAGAGGATTGGCAAGTTCCTCCGAGAATCTTGCCCTAAAACGATTGATTTCAAAGCATGACTCAAATATCATTCTTCTTCAAGAAACTTTGGTGATTGGTGAGGATATAATTAGACTTCTTCAGTCTTTATTCGATCGCTGGCAGTTCGTACTTTTAGATGCTCAGGAGCGCTCGGAAGGCTTAGAATTAGACTCGCACTCTCAGCACATCAAGCCTCTAAACTTCTGGAGTATCAAATCAAGCGAAGGGTTGGACTTTTACTCACTGGAATTGGACCTCTCTTTCAACTTGGTAAATTTGTATGGCCCTAATGGGGACCATAGACCTTTCTGGGATTCTTTGTTCTCGAACTCTCTCTCGCATAACGACCATTTGATCATGTGGGGGATTTAAACCTCTCTATGGGTGACTCGGATTCATGGGGACCCAGAGTTGTTCCGGACCCTCTATCGAGCTATTTCCTCCATCATCTGGTCGAAAAGAAGCTAATTGACATTGAACCTGTGAAGATAAAGCCAACATGGAGAAATCATCAAGCTAAGCCAAATAGAGTGGCCAAAAGACTAGATCGTTTCATGTTATCTGAGCATCTAATGGATAGATTAAACCTGTTTAGACAATGGATAGATGTAGTTGGTGAATCAAACCACTCCCCCATTTTCTTGGAAATCATGGGAGGCAGTAAGAAACCGAGAAGTCCCTTCAAGATGAAGACCCATTGGAACTTTATTGACTCTAGTGACAGCATATTAGCAGCGAAACAGCTTGAATTGAATCTTCGAAATCTCAAAGATTACATTAAGGCATGGGTGAAACAAAAGTGTGAAAAGGAGGCAAACCTGTTGAAGGTGGAGTAGGAGTTGAAGGCGCTATCGAAGACTAGTGATGAAGGATTTTCCAGTACATATTCAAAGGAAGCTCTCCAATCTCTTGAAAAAAGAAGGGAAATTTGGCCTCGAGAGAAGCAGCCTGGCGCCTCGAGATCAGAGTGGTCTGGCTAGAATGCAATGACGAAAACACTAAGTTTTTTTAGGCATATGTAGAAGGTAGAAAGGCACAGGTGACAAAACACAATCTGGAGCAATGTTGCAGGAAACATCCCCCCTTGGCTCCAACCCACGAAACGCGTACCGTATGGAACTGTACAAGATCCGTCGTATGAAACGTTTCACAAAAAAAATTGTGCTTCCTGGAAATTCGGATCCATACGGCCGGATCCGCGTTCCCGTACGTCGGATGTGCGTTTCGTATGGCGGATCTGCGTATAGAAGCGCCGTGCTTCCGAGGCAGATCTATACGGATCGCAACCGCTTCCGTAAAGCGCCGTACAAATCCGACTAGCGCAGTAAAAAAAATGATAACTTTAGTTGGGTTAGAGGGTGGGTTAGTGTTGAGTTAGGGATAGGATGAAAAAGATATAAGCTCTCTTTCACCTCCTTAGATGTTTCCTAGATGCTCCCTCATGGTAATGTTAAATTCTAAAGTAAAAGGATGAAAATGAAAAATAATGAAGAATTTTACTTAAATTTTTAACATTACCGTGAAATCACTCACGATGTTTGAGAGTGGTTCTAGCCTGATCGGACTTCATATGTAGAAAATAGAATTTTATATCCTATTCAAAATTCAGCAAACTGAACAGTTTTCAGGAATTCAGGATCAATGGTATGGTGGCATTTCATTAGATTATATCATGTATGAGGGTATGTGATTAGCATTTAATCAAGAGCACCAAGCCCTATATGTACCCTAGTGTTGGTGGTGTTAATTGTTGAACTCCTTTGTCATGTCATTAGTAAAAAATTACATTTCAATCAAGTCAAAATCATCAATCAAGCATGTTAAGTTCTTTCTACCATATTTTAAGGCTTGCATTAGGTAGTTTGATCAAAATTGGGCAATTTTGACTAGTGTCCCTAGATATCGAGGTAGAGGCAAAGGCTAGACAAGAGGAGAAGAATCTAGATTATAGATGGTTGATGCTCAAATAATTAATCATTAATGTACAATGGATGTCATATATATCTTGATTTATGTACAAATATGCATGCTTCCATATCTTCTACAACTAATTTGGTATTTTGGATGTTTTTCAATATAAATGCAAAAAAATAAAAATAAAAAAATATATATATGGTAGACGCTTCGCTTCCTAGATTTTTTGGAAATGACACTTCCGCTTCGTGCAACGTTGATCTGGAGTACGAGGAATCAGGAAAATAGGGAAGCGTCTTCTTTTGAGGTGTTAGCAAAGATGGGTAAGTCACATTTCCAAACACTCTTCAAGGAAGATCCATAAATCTCCATCGTGGACATTTTACATGTTGCTTGCTTGTTCATGAGCTATATAAGGGAGGTTTACATGTTGCTCGCTTGTTCATGAGCTATGTAAGGGAGGTGGATATAAATGACTTACACGCAGACGTCACCTTAGAGGAGTTTGCTAAATTATGCAACTAGGGTTAAATTCCACTTTTGACAACTCATTTGATGGAGATAATTGTTTCATTAAATTCATCTCTTCAAGAGGACCAAAATTGACCTAAAGATCACAATTTGGGCAAGTAGAAGTTGGTATTTTTATTTATTCTCACATGTACAATAGTCAAGGTCATCCTTGGGTCAAAAGTCACATCTCGAATATAAGATTGCACCCCTCAAGTTGCATATAAATATAGGTGCCTTCATGCCTCATTTGGACATCACACAACGTCACATTCTTCTCTCTCCATTTGTTTGGTTCGTACAGGTAAAAGGGCAGCTCTTTTCTCTTCACACGTGCGAGGATCTTGGAGGCAATTTTGACTGTTCTGCGCTGACTTTTCAGTTGGACAAATTGACTACAGTTTGACTGAGTTTGACTTCACATTTTGATCTCCTTTGACCTGCAAAAGTCTGATTTCTTGAGGCATAGTTGACTCGCACTAAAACTGAGGCAATCTAGGCAGATTTGACTGGATTTGACTTTCTAGGTTGACTGCAGGAAATCGCAGACTGGGACAGAAAACTATCTCTCTCCTTTGACAGAGTTTTACTGAGTTTTTGAAGACTGTTTTGCGTTGACTTTGCCCATCATTTAAGGCCGAGTTTGATTGATGTTGACCGAGCTCCAAAAGGTTGTGTTGACTGTTGACTGCTGACTGGTTAGGACTACCAGTGTTGTTGTTGACTGTTGTTGACTTGGGCAAATTATAGAAGGTTCAAATTTGATCATTGTTGACTACATCTCTCTACATTGTTTCTGGTTTGAATACTGATATTGGATGTTGGCTAAATCAAAGTTTGACTTTGACTCTTGGATGATGTACTCTTTCTGCTAAACATTTGAAGACAATCTAATAAGAAGAAGATTTGTAAGGGTTTTCCCACAGTGGGGTTTGCCCTGGTCTTTGACCAAATTTGTGTCTCTTGTCTCTTGGTTGTCTCTCTATTTGTGTTTGATTATTTTTTCTACCTACTATTGCTCTACTGTCATTGGAAAATTGAAGAAGTGAAATTGAGAAATTGAATGCTATTAAATATTGTTGAAGTAATAGTTGCAGCATAGAACAAGTGATGAAAAATTAACAAAGTTGAAAGAAGTATTGGCCAGTTTCCAGAAAGACAAAAGCCCAAGGCCTGACGGGTGGACGATTGAAGCTTTTTCAGCATTGTTTGAGGTGACAGACCAAGATCTGCCAAAGGTGGTAAACGAGTCAAAAGAGCAAGGCAATGTTTTGCTTGCCTTCAATTCCACATTCATAGCTCTTATTTTGAAGGGGAACAACCCTCAACCCTCAGTCTTTTGAAGAATTTCGTCCCATATTTTGTTGTAATAGCATCTACCAGGTCATCGCAAAAACCATAGCTCGAAGAATAATGGCAATTCTGTGTAGAATTGTTTTCGGGATATGTCACATCCATTACTGATTGAGTCGACATTTCGAACCAATCCACCGTGGTTGATCATCAGGAAAGATCCATGAGTTAGTTTGATCTCACTAGAAGATAAAAATAGGAGGTCAAAAACAGTGGAATGGAAAATGACTGGGAGGCCGACCTAAATTGTCATAATGAAATAAAATTAAATAATTTAAAAAATTTACTTATTCTTTTAATAATAGTCAAATGACTAATATTTAGAAAGTTATTTGGAGAATGTATTTGTTCTTTAATATTTAACATAATTTATTTAAAAATAAAAATAACAATAATTTTTAAAAAAAACTATTATATTTAAATTTTATTTTATTTGAAAATGTTGATATTATTAATGAATAATTATTTATTTATAAATTTAGAGATAAATAGATAAATATTGTTAATAATTAATGGATATTAATACTTATTAAGAAATTAATCCTAAGAGACAAGTACTAATTGTATTAGATATCATTATTATTTTATTTTTTTCTAAGTAAGTTTAAATCTATTAATGAAACATATGATACAGTGAGTTCAAGGCTTTCAGAGGCGCCATACAGTCAGCAAGATAACAAAATTTGAACCGCCCTCGAGGGGAAACCGGCCCGAGAATCGTTTGAGAGCTGCCTCGGTAGAGGAGACCAGCTTTGACATACCAAAACTGAGCAAAAAACAAGGCCGCCCACAAGGGGAAACCGACCCGAACACTGTTTTAGAGCTGCCTCGACAGAGGAAACCAGCTTTGACATACCAAAACTTGTTGCAATCAAAAACAGCAAAAATGACAAAGAGACTAGACATAATTACTTGGGCAAAGACAGATGCGCTAGAGCCCATAGTCTCCCGAGGGCGATTCCTCTTCAATTCTGCACTAGCAACCATCCTCGTCGTTAGGGACCGAGCCACTTTGAATTGCAGCAACCCCTGCTTCACGAACACCAACCTGCATCCCAAGGTCCTAGAGGATACTCGAGCTGCAGTCGCCAGCTTTGCGGGAGGAGCCTTTGTCCACAGGCTGAGAGGCTTGCGGAGCAATGGGGGGGCCGACAGATTAGCAGGTTGCGCTGAAGGAGGGGGGTCAGGAATTGCTTCAGGGATTTCCTTGAACGAAACAGAGACCGTTGCAATGACCAAGGGGCGAATGGAATTGCACTGATAATGAAAGATGGCAGTGGACGGGTTATGAATAGAAGCAAAGACAGCAGGTCGTGGTTCAAGAGGCGACCGAGAGGCAAAGGTGCCACGCCTTGGGGAGGAGGGGGGACGACGCCCACGATCTCTGCCACGTTGACTGCAGGAAGGGGGAAAGCTTCCACTAAGACTCTAAGAGGAGGACGACGGTGAGCTAGAGGAGGGGGAGCGACGACGTCTAGAGGTGCTGGGTCGGGAGCTGCCTCAACGGCATCTCAGTCGATGCCTAAGTCTCGGCATTGCAGCACTGAAGTGATAAGAGAAAGCGGAATTGACAGGAGGCGCCAGAGGGGGGGGGGGGAGAAAAGAGGCCGGGCGGAGAAGCAAAGTGCAGGGAGCAGAAGGGACTGTGCGAGTGATGGAAACCAAGGATGAAGTTAACACAGCAACCCAGAGGGCAACGCCTGCCAACAGAAGTGCGGAGGCTGGGCACGTCGACTTCCGGAGAGCAACTGGAACCAACGGGCAGGAGTTGCAACGACATGGAGACCTGCAAACCACAGTAAAACCATACCACGAACCTTGAAACTGCGTCGAGAGGCAGGGGCGAAGAACCAGGCGAATGCATTTTGAAGCGTTTGTCATCTCGGCCTCCCCACCGGCATAAATGCCGCGCAAGGTGACGGCCTGGTGAATTTATTGAAACAAGGTAGAATAAATGCAGTCCGCGGGTGGCCATGTGGCCATGCCACGCGCCATCCCGCCGACTCGTTCCCATCAAATCATCAATAAACACCCACATCCGAGGTGTTGCAGTCCTGGTGCACCGAGTGCAATCCTGAAGGAGTTTACTATCATTGAAACTGGGGAGGGGCCCTGCTGAAAGAGTTTGGGCACTCATCACACCTTTGTTTGCCAGAAGATCGGCCACTTTGTTACCTGTTCTTCTAGTATGTTTGAGACATATGGCTCTGTGCTCTTGCAACCAACCAGCAATGAGCTCTAATCTAGCCATGAGTCTCCAGCTATCTGCAACTCGAGATGGAGGAGAGCCAGAGAGAAGCTTACGGACCATATTGATAAGAATTTGTGAGTCTCCCTCAATCACAATGGGGAAAAAATTGTGAAGCTGAGCAAGCTGCATACCTTGCCATAGTCCTTCTAGCTCCGCAGAATTATTGGTATCCCATCCTATAGATCCGTAGTAGATGAGCATAGGGTTACCTTTGTGGTCACGGAAGATTCCCCCAAACCCAGCTTCTCCTGGATTGCCCTTGGAGGCTCCGTCAAAGTTGAGCTTCAAGAAGCCACTTGGGGGAGGGACCCAATTGTCGTGAATATCCCTTTGCGGGCCACGATTGCAAGTTGGCATAGGATCAAGGTTGAGCTTAAAATGCCAATTATCCCATATTTGTTGTTCAATAGGCAGAGTCGGGAGGTCGTCCTGCTGCCATTTTTGAAGTGCCATGGTTTCCTGTAGGTTGCTGCAGAGATTGTTCCAGAGGATTTCCAGTGGGGTGCAATGATTCTTAAAGATCCGCTTATTCCTCTTATTCCTCTCCTTCCAGATATTCCATAAGGTGAGTCCGGGGATGAGCCTCCAAAGAGAGTTAAGAAGAGTACATCTGTAGGGAGCAACGGGCCAGTTGCAGATGATAGAATTTAAGTCCCCCGCACTTCTACCATCCCTCCTGCACTTGGAGCTTATATTCCCCCAAAAGAAGGCAGCCAGTGGGCAGGTAATCATAAGATGTTGGATGGTTTCCTCCTGGCTATTACAGTTGGGGCATCGGGATGGCCCAGTAAAGCCCCTCTTCGTTAAATTATCCCAGGTAAGGATTTTCTTATGACAAAGAAGCCACAAGAACGTGGAAACCTTCGGCCATAAATACGGTGACCACAGCTCTTTCTAGATGGGATCAATGGGGTATTGATTCTGGGTCATCAGAGTGTAGGCTTCCTGAGTGGTGAACTTGCCTTTTGAGGTGTGCCCCCATCGAAGGATATCCTGCTTATCAGAGTATCTGATTTTCCTGCTTATTAATTCCGCTTCCAGAGCTGGATGAGCCTGATCCTGCTGATTGTTCAAACAGCAGGCTGCCGTTTTCCAGTGCCTGTAACCTTGAGAGTGGTTCTCTTCCCAGAAATGATGAACCGTAGCTTCAAAAGGGGTGATCATATCAGGTTGAAGGGGTGGCTTAATGGTGGTAAGCAGTTTAGGTTGTTGTTGCCATAAGTCCGTCCAGAAACGAGTTGTGCGGCCGTTGCAGACCTCCCAGAAGCTGTGTTCTTGTATAAGGAGGCGGTGTTGTTTAGCAGCGTTCTAGATCTGCAAACCTGCTTCTGCAACAGTCAATCGGATGAGCTCTGATGTGGGTTTGTGGTTAGCATATTTGGCATTCCAAAGCCTTGCCCAAGGGCAGAGAGAGGAAGATAACCACTGCCACCAAACCTTAGCACCCATGATGGCATTGCTATGCTGAGGATCGCGGAGTCCTAAGCCTCCGGCATTCTTTGGCTTGCATATCGTGGTCCACTTCACCAAAGCCCATTTTCTGTTCTGTCCTGAGGCTCCCCACAGGAAATTGCGCTAAAGGGATTTGATTTGCTTGAGGACCCATTTGGGGGCTGCTAAAACAGAGAAGAGATAGAAGGGCATGGATTGTAAGACTGACTTGACCAGAGTGAGTCTACTAGGGAGGTTAAGAGAACGAAAAGTCCAGGAGGATTCGCCAGGAAGAGTGCTTGAGGGCAGAATCAATCGGGGGGACGCCAAGGTATTTGGCTGGCAATTTGGCGATGGAGAATCCAAGGATTCTGGCTATGCGATGTTGGATGGGGAGAGCAGTATTAAAGAAAAAGATTTGCGACTTGCATTGACTGTCATACCTGAGGCTTCAGCAAACAAATCCAGTAATCCTTTAAAGGTGGAGGCTTCTTGGGCAAAGGGATGTCCAAAGAGCATGTTATCGTCCACGAATTGCTGGTGGGTGAAGGCTGAGGCACCATGGACGGAAATGCCCCGAAGTCAATGCAAGTGGAGAGCATGAATGATGGAGCGACCCAGACCCTCAGCCATAAGAACAAAGAGAAAGGGAGACAAAGGATCACCTTGACGAATGCCACGGGAAGGGGAGAACGGATGAGAGGGGATACCATTGACTAAGACAGAGAAGAAGGAAGAAGAGATTAAACTCGTGACCCATCTGATCCAAGGAGGGCTGAAGCCAAAAGCAGCTAACATCTGATGAATGTAATTCCAGCTAAGTTTGTCAAAAGCTTTAGATAAATCAATCTTGAGGAGCATACCTGGCTTTTTGGTTTGTTTCAGCGAGTGAATGACTTCATGAGTGAGGATAATGCCATCTAGGATTTGTCAACCCTCCACATACCCTGTTTGCTCAGGTGAGATGAGCAGAGGAAGCAGCGGCTTGAGCCTGTTAGCGATTACCTTAGAGATGATTTTGTAGATGACATTACAAAGTGCAATGGGTCGGAATTTGTCAGGAGTTGCAGCTTGGTCTTCCTTAGGGACCAGGGTTATGAAGGTGGCATTGATTGACGGGAGGAGCCAATGCATGGATCTGGATTCCTCAACTAAATGCCAAACATCATTTTTGATCAGGTCCCAGAAGTGATGGAAGAAATTAGAGGTGAAGCCATCTGGTCCTGGAGCTTTGCCTTCTTTGTTTTGGGCTACAGCCTGTTCCACTTCCAAGAGTGTAACTGGGCACAGTAAAAGTTGATTATGCTCCTCTGTGATGAGTTTCGGAATGTGTTGCAGAACTTTATTAATTGCTGGCTGCATATCGATCTGGTCTTCCTGCAGCACCGATTTGAAATGAGTGACCAGTTCTGCTTCTATGTCCTGATGGTGCTCCAGTGTTTCTCCTGTTTGGCTAAGGAGAAAGCTAATGTTGTTGCACATCCTGCGTTGAATGGTAGAACGATGAAAAAACTTGGTATTTCGTTCCCCTTCCTTTAACCATCTGATTTTGGATTTTTGCTTCCAGAAAATCTCTTCTTGCTGCCTTCTTTCCTCCAGCGGTTTGAGCAGGCTTTGCTCTTTCATATCCAATGCTTCATTGCATCCTTCTTGGATGATATGAAGCTGGAGTTCTGCCATTTCCTTTTCAAGAAGCTTTTGTTGGTGAAAGATGTTGCCGAAAGTGGAGTGATTCCAACCTTTGATTCGAGCTTTAAGATCTTTGAGATGCTGCTGAAACTGGAACATCTTGGAGCCTGGAGGCGAAGTGAAAGCCTGCCAAGCAGAGTGGACCATTTCCTTGAAGCCTGGGTGAGTGAGCCAGAAAGCTTCGAAGCGAAAAGGTCTTTTGATGTGGTCCCCTGGTCTAGACCATTGGAGAGAGATGGGTCAATGATCCGAACCTGAAAAAGGCAAGATTGAGGCCTGGAAGTCACCCCCAATGTGTATAGCATTGTCAGATAGAAGAAATCGATCTAGTCTGGAGGCGATTTGTTGTGAACCAGATCTTTTGTTGTTCCAGGTGTGAGTGCCATTTGCAAAGGGAAGATCAATCAACCAATTCCGTTGTATAAATTCTTTGAAGTGGGTGTTGTCCGCCTTGAGCTTTGCTCGACCACCTCTTTTCTCGTCCAAGTTAGTTATCATGTTGAAGTCACCTCCCATGATCCATAGAGGGTGAGTTCTAGTAGAGTTGAGCAGTTCTACCGTATTTAATAGAGCAATTTTCCTGGCTATATCTTGAGGGAAATAAACATTGGAAAGATGTCCATGCATATTAGTTCCGTGAATGTGGAAAGAAGCCTGGATTAAGTTATGGGCTGCATGGGCATCACTTATTGAGACAGCTTTCGGATCCCAAGCAATGGCGAGACCTCCTGAGGCCCCGGAAGCATCAACTGCAGCAGACTGACAGCCTAGCCAGGCCCTTGAGAGAATAGGACCTAGGGTAGTGCTTGTGCATTTAGTTTCCTGCATGAAAAAGATTTGGGGTCTTTCCATCTGTATCAAGTTCTTGATCATACGGAGTTTTGAGGGGCTATTTAGACCCCTTATGTTCCAAGAGATGAGTTTCATTGGGAACTACCTTCTCAGGGTGGGAAAAACTTGGTAAGTTTGGGGTACCTACCAGATTCCACAAGCAATTCTCCAAGGAGGATAGTCCTTTGAAGGTCAGATTTCCTTCCTCTCTTTTTTGAATCTTTAAAGAGTTTCTTCTCGTCCCATGGGCTTCCCTGTTGGATGCCTAGGGATTTTTGGTGCTGTTGCGCTCGGGTGAGGGCCACGGTTAGGTGCTCGATCTGTTTCTCCGAGATCTGGTCAAACTCGTTTGGGGTACCTACCAGATTCCACAAGCAATTCTCCAAGGAGGATAGTCCTTTGAAGGTCAGATTTCCTTCCTCTCTTTTTTGAATCTTTAAAGAGTTTCTTCCCGTCCCATGGGCTTCCCTGTTGGATGCCTAGGGATTTTTGGTGCTGTTGCGCTCGGGTGAGGGCCACGGTTAGGTTCTCGATCTGTTTCTCCGAGATCTGGTCAAACTCCTTTTTCTTGCATGCCTGCTCCAGAGTGAAGATGTCCAGTTCTCCAATATCCACCATTTCAGATTCATACTCCATAACATTGATCTGGCTCGCATTAGCACCAGCATTGTCAACCTCCATGCTATTGGCAGGGCCAGTGTTAGTCTCAGGCTCCGAGTTTAGCAGGGGTTGGGGTATGGCTTCCGTTTGAGGGATTTCTGAGTCAGAATTAGGGAGGATTTCGAAGCTATTACTGGTGGAGGGGGGATCAGGGGCTTGAAAGGGGGCCTTAGAATTCAAAGGGGGGGATTTCTTATTATGGCGCCACCGATTCTGGACTTTAGTAAAGCCTTCTGCATCAGGGGGAGAGGAAGCAGAAGAGGGCTTGCTGGGAGGCACATTCAGAGGACAATCACGGAAGAGGTGACCATGGGTATGACATTTCCGACACCTAAAAGGCACGTGTTCATAGTCAATGGTCTGCACCCATTCATAATCATCATGATAGAGACTTACCAAGTCTGGAAGTGCGTCTGCGAGATGCATGAAGATGCATATTCGAGCGTAGGAGGTATACCGCCTAAGCTTTGTTTCCTCTGCAATTTTTATGAATTCTCCAAGGCCATTACCAATATCTTTTAGGGATTCTTCGTCCCAGTATTCCTGAGGCAGGGAGTAGAGCCTGATCCAAACTGGTGCCCAGTTGAAATCCTCTTTATCCGGGTTGAATCTTTCAATCCAGTCTCGCAGGTAGAGGCCTGAGGAGTTGAAAAAATAGGGACCCTCGTCCATGACTCGGTTTCTGTCCTCAAGACAGTTGAAAATGGCTATGAAGAACCCTTTAGGTCCGAGTTACAACGTGACCTGACCTTTCGGCTTCCATTTAGCCCTGATCCATCCATGCAGGGCCTTTTCTGTGGGCCAGAAACCCACGAATTTGCCAATCAACGCGTGGTCTCTCATGTACTGGATTTGGGCGTTGATACGATGGCTTGGGAGCTCAATCTTGGGGCGTTCTGTAGCGATCGGCCTGCAGGTGGCAAAGGTAGCTTTTGGTACAGTCGTGGTGTCCGACGCATCCGCATTTTTGTCTGCTTGCCCACCCGGCTCTTCCCCAGGAGGTTGCTTACGCGCATTATTGTCCAGCGGTTCTTTGCCCGTGACAGAGAACTGTGCATTGCCAGAAGGAGGTTGATTTGTGTCAGAAGAAGTCTTTTGGTTTGCAGCAGCACTGACATTGGGGGAGGCTTTGTGAGCCTCCCCCCTTGACGGATCCATTGGGGAAGATCAGCAAGTGCAATGGCGAGTAGATAGCCTAGCGCAGGGGTCGATGGCAGAGATTTTTGCAGAGGGGCGACGCCGTTGCGTGAAAGTTAGAAAACCTAGCACAGAAAGTTGCAGAGCCGTTAACTGTCAAGGTTTTCAGTCATTAGTCTCCATATGAAAAATTCCAAATATCATTATTATTAAACATTAAGGACAGAAATGATTATTATTAAAGATTAAGGTGCCTCAAGAGCAGAGCGGTCTAGCTAGAATGCAGAGACAAAAACACTAAGTTCTTTTAGGCATATGTAGAAGGTAGAAACGCACAGGTGACAAAACACAATGTGGAGTATGAGGAATCAGGAAGATAGGAAAGTGTCTTATTTTGATGGGTTAGCAGAGATGGGTAAGTCACATTTCCAAACACTCTTCAAGGATGATTCATAAATCTCCATCGCTTGTTCATGAGCTATGTAAGGGAGGTGGATATAAATGACTTACAAGCAGAAGTCACCTTAGAGGAGTTTGCTAAATTATGCAACTAGGGTTATATTCCACTTTGGACAACTCATTTGATGGAGATAATTGTTGCATTAAATTCCCCTCTTCGAGAGGACAAAAATTGACCTAAAGATCACTCATTTTGGACAAGCAAAAGTTGGAATTTTAATTTATTCTCACACATGTACAATTGTCAAGGTCAGCCTTGGCTCAAAAGTCACATCTCAAGGCTAAGATGGCACCCCTCAAGTTGCATATAAATATAGGTACCTCCGTGCCTCATTTGGACATCACACAACATCACATTCTTCTCTCTCTTCATTTGTTTGGTTCGTAGAGGTAAAAGCGCAGCTCTTTTCTCATCACACGTGCAAGGATCTTGGAGGCAATTTTGACTGTTCTGCATTGACTTTTAAGTTGGACAAATTGACTATAGTTTGACCAAGTTTGACTTCACATCTTGATCTCCTTTGACCTGCAAAAGTCCGATTTCTTGAGGCCAAGTTGACTGGCACTAAAACTGAGGCAATCTAGGCAAATTTGACTGGAGTTGACTTTATGGGTTGACCCAGGGAAATCGTTGACTAGGACAGCAGACTATTTCTCTCCTTTGACCGAGTTTTACTAAGTTTTTGAAGACTCTTTTATGCTGATTTTGACCATCATTTAAGGTCGAGTTTGATTAATGTTAACCGAGCTCCAAAAGGTTGCGTTGACTGTTGACTGCTGACTGGTTAGGGCTAATTGTGTTGTTGATGACTGTTGTTGACTTGGGCAGATTATAGAAGGTTCAGATTTGATCATTGTTGAGTACATCTCTCTACATTGTTTTTGGTTTGAATATTGATATTGGATGTTGGCTAAGTCAAAGTTTGACTTTGACTCTTGGATGATGAACTCTTTCTCAAAAACATTTGAAGACAATCTAATAAAAAGAAGATTTGCAAGGGTTTCCCCACAGTGGGTTTTACCCTAGTCTTTGACCAAATTTGTGTCGCTTGTCTCTTGGTTGTCTTTCTATGTGTGTTTGTTTATTTGTTCTACCTATTATTGCTCTACTGTCATTGGAAAATTGAAGAAGTGAAATTGAGAAATTGAATGCTATTAAATATTGTTGAAATAATAGTTGCAACATAGAACAAGTGATGAAAAATTAACAGAGTTAAGGGAGGTATCGGCCAGTTTCCAGAAAGACAAAAGCCCGGGGCCGGACGGGTGGGCAATTGAAGCTTTTTCAGCATTGTTCGAGGTGATAGACCAAGATCTGCCAAAGGTGGTAAATGAGTCAAAAGAGCAAGGCAATGTTTTGCTTGCCTTCAATTCCGCATTCATAGCTCTTATCCTAAAGGGGGACAACCCTCAGTCTTTTGAAGAATTTCGTCCCATATCCTGTTGTAATAGCATCTACAAGGTCATCGCAAAAACCATAGCTCGAAGAATAAAGCCAATTCTGTGTAGAATTGTTTTCGGGATATATCGCATCCATTATTGATTGAGTCGACATTTCGAACCAATCCATCGTGGTTCATCATCAGGAAAGATCCATGAGTTAGTCCGATCTCACTATAAGATATAAATAGGAGGAGGTGAAAATGAGCGGAGTGGAAAATGACTGGGAGGCCGACCTAAATTGCCATAATGAGAAAAAAGATTAATTAATTTATTAATAAAATTATTTAATTTATCAAAACAAAAACAAAACAAAACAAAAATTCTTTTAATAATAGTCAAATGACTAATATTTAAAAAGTTATTTGGAGAATGTATTTGTTGCTTAATATTTAATATAATTTATTTATTTTTTTAAATTAATAATAATTTTTTATTTTTTTAGAATATTTAAATTTTATTTTATTTGAAAACGTTAATATTATTAATGAATAATTATTTATTTATAAATTTAGAGATAAATAGATAATTATTATGAATAATTAATGGATATTAATACTTATTAAGAAATTAATCCTAAGCGAAAAGTACTAATTGTATTATATATCATTATTATTAAACATTAAGAACAGATGTGATTATTATTAAAGATTAAGGCACCTCAAGAGCAGAGCAGTCTGGGTAGAATGTAGAGACAAAACACTAATTTCTTTTAGGCATATGTAGAAGGTAGAAAGGCATAGGTGACAAACACAATCTGGAGTATGAGGAATCAGGAAGATAGGGAAGTGTCTTCTTTTGAGGGGTTAGTAGAGATGGGTAAGTCACATTTCCAAACACTCTTCGAGGAAGATCCATAAATCTCCATCGTGGACATTTTACATGGTGCTCGCTTATTCATGAGCTATGTAAGGGAGGTGGATATAAATGACTTACAAGCAGAAGTCATCCTAGATGAGTTTGCTAAATTATGCAACTAGGGTTAAATTCCACTTTTGACAACTCATTTGATGGAGATAATCGTTGCATTAAATTCCTCTCTTCAAGAGGACCAAAATCGACCTAAAGGTCACTCATTTTGGACAAGCAGAAGTTGAAATTTTAATTTACTCTCACACATGTACAATTGTCAAGGTCGTCCTTGGGACAAAAGTCACATCTCAAGGATAAGATGGCACCCCTCAAGTTGCATATAAATATAGGTGTCTTCATGCCTCATTTGGACATCACACAACATCACATTCTTCTCTCTCTTCATTTGTTTGGTTCGTACAGATAAAAGGGCAGTTCTTTTCTCTTCACACGTGCGAGGATCTTGGTGGCAATTTTGATTGTTCTGCGTTGACTTTTCAGTTGGACAAATTCACTACAATTTGACCAAGTTTGACTTCACATCTTGATCTCCTTTGACCTGCAAAAGTTCGATTTCTTGAGGCCGAGTTGACTGGCACTAAAACTGAGGCAATCTAGGCATATTTGACTGGAGTTGACTTTCTAGGTTGACCGCAGGAAAACACAGACTGGGACAGTAGACTATCTCTCCTTTGACCAAGTTTTACTGAGTTTTTGAAGACTGTTTTGCGCTGATTTTGACCATCATTTAAGGTCGAGTTTGATTGATGTTGATCAAGCTCCAAAAGGTTGTGTTGATTGTTGACTGCTGACTGGTTAGGGCTAATTGTGTTGTTGTTGACTGATGTTGACTTCAGCAGATTATAGAAGGTTCAGATTTGATCAATGTTGACTACATCTCTCTACATTGTTTATGGTTTGAATATTGATATTGGATGTTGGCTAACTCAAAGTTTGACTTTGACTCTGGGATGATGTACCCTTTCTGCTAAACATTTGAAGACAATCTAATAAGAAGAAGATTTGCAAGGGTTTCCCCACAGTAGGTTTTGCCTTGGTCTTTGACCAAATTTGTGTCTCTTGTCTCTTGGTTGTCTTTCTATGTGTGTTTGTTTATTTGTTCTACCTACTATTGCTCTACTGTCATTGGAAAATTGAAGAAATGAAATTGAGAAAATGAATGTTATTAAATATTATTGAAGTAATAGTTGCAGCATAGAACAAGTGATGAAAAATTAACAGAGTTAAAGGAGGTATTGGCCAATTTGCAAAAAGACAAAAGCCCAAGGCCCGACGGGTGTGCGATTGAAGCATTGTCAACATTGTTCAAGGTGATAGACCAAGATCTGCCAAAGGTGGTAAATGAGTCAAAAGAGCAAGGCAATGTTTTGCTTGCCTTCAATTCCACATTCATAGCTCTTATCCTGAAGGGGGACAACGCTCAGTCTTTTGAAGAATTCCGTACCATATCTTCTTGTAATAGCATCTACAAGGTCATCGAAAAAACCATAGCTCGAAGAATAATACCAATTCTATGTACAATTGTTTTCCAGATATATTGCATCCATTATTGATTGAGTTGACGTTTCGAACCAATCTACCGTGGTTCATCATCAAGAAAGACCCATGAGTTAGTAAGATCTCACTATAAGATATAAATAGGAGGAGGTGAAAATGAGTGGAATGGAAAATGACTGGGAGGCCGACCTAAATTGACATAATGAGAAAAATGATTAATTAATAAATTTAAAAATTTTAATTATTCTTTTAATAATAGTCAAATGACTAATATTTAAAAAATTATTTGGAGAATGTATTTGTTGTTTAATATTTAATATAATTTATTTTAAAATAATAATAATAATAATTTTTTTTTAAAAATTAAGAATATTTAAAATTTTATTTTATTTGAAAAAGTTGATATTATTAATGAATAATAAATTATTTTTAAATTTAGAGATAAATAGATAATTATTATTAATAATTAATGGATATTAATACTTATTAAGAAATCAATCCTAGGAGAAAAGTACTACTTGTATTAGATATCACTATTATTAAAGATTAAGGACAGATATGATTATTATTAAACATTAATATGCCTCAAGAGCAAAACGGTCTGGCTAGAATGCATAGACAAAAACACTAAGTTCTAGGTAGAAAGGCACAGGTGACAAAACACAATCTGGTGTATGAGGAATTAGGATGATAGGGAAGTGTCTTCTTTTGAGGGGTTAGCAGAGATGGTTAAGTCACATGTAAGGTAGGTGGAAATAAATGACTTACAAGCAGAAGTCACCCTAGAGGAGTTTGCTAAATTATGCAACTAGGGTTAAATTCCACTTTGGACAACTCATTTGATGGAGATAATTGTTGCAATAAATTTCTCTCTTCAAGAGGGGACCAAAATCGACCTAAAGATCACTCATTTTGGACAAGCAGGAGTTGGAATTTTAATTTATTCTCACATGTATAATTGTCATGGTCAGCCTTGCGTCAAAAGTCACATCTCAAGGATAAGATGGCACCCCTAAAGTTGCATATAAATATAGGTGCCATCATGCCTCATTTAGACATCACACAACATCACATTCTTCTATCTCTTCATTTGTTTGGTTTGTACAAGTAAAAGGGCAGCTCTTTTCTCTTCACATGTGCGAGGATCTTAAAGGCAATTTTCATTGTTCTGCGTTGACTTTTCAGTTGGACAAATTGACTACAGTTTGAGTAAGTTTGACTTCACATCTTGAACTCCTTTGACTTGCAAAAGTCCGAATTCTTGAGGCCGAGTTAACTGGCACTAAAACTGAGGCAATCTAGGCAAATTTGACTGGAGTTGACTTTCTAGGTTGACCGCAGGAAATCGTTGACTGGGGCAGCAGACTATCTCTCTCCTTGGACCGAGTTTTACTGAGTTTTTGAAGAACTTTTGCATTGATTTTGAACATCATTTAAAATCGAGTTTGATTGATGTTAACCGAGCTCCAAAAGGTTGTGTTGACTGTTGACTGCTGACTGGTTAGGACTAACAGTGTTGTTGTTGACTGTTGTTGACTTGGGCAAATTATAGAAGGTTCAGATTTGATCATTGTTGGCTACATCTCTCTACATTGTTTCTGGTTAGAATATTTATATTGGATGTTGGCTAAGTCAAAGTTTGACTTTGACTCTTGGATGATGTACTCTTTCTGTTAAACATTTAAAGACAATCTAATAAGAAGAAGATTTGCAAGGGTTTCCTCACAGTGGGTTTTGCCCTGGTCTTTGACCAAATTTGTGTCTCTTGTCTCTTGGTTGTCATTCTATGTGTGTTTGTTTATTTGTTCTACCTACTATTGCTTTACTGTAATTGGAAAATTGAAGAAGTGAAATTGAGAAATTGAATGTTATTAAATATTGTTGAAGCAATATTTGCAGCATAGAACAAGTGATGAAAAATTAACAGAGTTAAGGGAGGTATTGGCCAGTTTACAGAAAGACAAAAGCCCAGGGCCCGACGGGTGGGCGATTGAAGCTTTTTCAACATTCTTCGAGGTGATAGACCAAGATCTGCCAAAGGTGGTAAATGAGTCAAAAGAGCAAGACAATATTTTGCTTGCCTTCAATTCCACATTCATAGCTCTTATCTTGGGGGACAACCCTCAGTCTTTTGAAGAATTTCATCCCATATCTTGTTGTAAATTGTGATAGCATCTACAAGGTCATCGCAAAAACCATAGCTCAAAGAATAAAGCCAATTTTGTGTAGAATTGTTTTCCAAATATATCGCATCCATTATTGATTGAGTCTAAGTTTCGAACCAATCCACCGTGGTTCATCATTAGGAAAGATCCATAAGTTAGTATGATCTCACTATAAGATATAAATAGGAGGTGAAAATGAGCAGAATGGAAAATGACTGGGAGGCCAACCTAAATTGTCATAATGAGAAAAAAGATTAATTAGTTTATTAATAAAATTAATTAATTTTAAAAATTCAATTCTTCTTTTAATAATAGTCAAATGACTAATATTTAAAAAGTTATTTGGAGAATGTATTTGTTGTTTAATATTTAATATAATTTATTTTCAAAAAAATTAATAATAATTTTTTTTTTAATTTAAGAATATTTAAATTTTATTTTATTTGAAAAAGTTGAAAAAGTGATCGGCTCTTTCATCTCTTTCTTTCCTCTATTTATTTACCCTAATCTATTCTCTTCTTAGCAGGTTTGTCCTGAAGATGAGTCTTGATTTAGTCTCGAAATGTAGACTAAAAATGAAGACTGTGGATATTCTGAGTTTTGCATCTGAAAATCTACACCACAAAAACCTCCAATCTATCATAGATAATTATTAGTAATAATTAATGGATATTAATACTTATTAAGAAATTAATCCTAAGAGAAAAGTACTGATTGTATTAGATATCATTATTATTAAAGATTAAGGACAGATATGATTATTAGAACATGTTGTTGACATAAAACATAACTGCTCTAAAACCTCAGCTTTGGCTGAGCATTCCAACGAAACCAATCATCATATTTGTATTGAAAACCCCTGTGTTATGGCCAAAATTGACCATTATCACCACAGGAAATTTAGAGAAGCGATCGAAATTGGAAAGCACCTGAAAACCTTAACCGTGATGATGGCTGGAAAATAAGCGACAATTGGATTCTGACTTTGAATAATAATCATTTATGTCCTTAATCTTTAATAATAATGATATCTAATATAATTAGTACTTTTCTCTTAGGATTAATTTCTTAATAAGTATTAATATCCATTAATTATTATTAATAATTATCTATTCATCTCTAAATTTATAAATAATTTATTTTCATTAATATTATCAACTTTTTCAAATAAAATAAAATTTAAATATTCTGAAAAAAATTAAAAATTATTATTAAAAAAAATTAATAAATTATATTAAATATTAAATAACAAATACATTCTCCAAACAACTTTTAAAATATTAGTCATTTGACTATTATTAAAAGAATAATTAAATTTTTTAAATTAATTAATCATTTTTCTCATTATGACAATTTAGGTCGGCCTTCCAGTGATTTTCCATCGCTCATTTTCACCTCCTCCTATTTATATCTTATAGTGAGATTAGACTAACTCATGGATCTTTCCTGATGATGAACCATGGTGGATTGGTTCGAAACGTTGACTCAATCAATAATGGATGCGATATATTTGAAAAACAATTCTACACAAAATGCTAATCGAAGAAGCCTAAAATCTATAAATCCAATTCTATCAAGATCCATCTCTAAAGAACAGTTTGGAATTCTCAAGGGAAGACAAATTCATGAAGCAATTTGGGTAGCCCAAGAAGACCTGCACAGTATAAAGATCCATCATTTAAAAGGGGCAGTGTTCAAAATTGACCTATCAAAAGCCTATGATAGAGTAAGTTGGGTCTATCTTAGGTTCGTCCTCACTCAAATAGGTTTCTCACCTTCATTTGTCAATTAGATCATGGGATGCATACAATTTGTTTACCTTGCAATCCTCATCAACGGGTCGGCTTCACATTTCTTCCATGCATCTAGAGGCATAAGGTAGGGATGCCCTCTAGCCCCCCTCCTCTTTCTTCTGGCTACGAAAGGACTTAGTCTCCTGCTCGTTGAGGAAAAAAGGTGGGGCAATTTTCAAGGTTTGATTATTGCTCTAGGTAAAATTATTTCACATCTACTTTTTGTAGATGACATCATAATTTTTGTAATGGAATCTATTCATGATGCTGACAAATTGACTAAGGTCTTATCTTAATTTGGGAAAGCAACTCGCATGCAAATCAATGCGAGGAAATCATCTATATCCTGCATAAATCTAGAGAATGAAGAAAGAAGGTATCTCTCCTATAAGTTTTCCTTTGAACTACGAGGCTTCAAAGATGGTCTAAAATGCTTAGGGTTTCATCTAAAACCAAACAACTATTCCAAAGCCGATTGGGCCTGGCTGCTAGTAAAACTTGAAAGGAGACTCAAAGGCTAGAGCTTTACATGGTTATCACGAGCAGGACAATTAGTTCTAGTTAGAACTGCCTTGGAGGCAATACCAATCTACTATATGTCCCTCACCTAGATTCCCAAATGGGTGCTTCAGAAAGTCAAAGAATGTGTTTTTCTTTCCTTTGGGCAGGGCAAAAAGACCAATTTGTGACTCCTTGGGTAAGATGGCATAAGATAGTTATGATGAAAGTCTTAGGAGGCTAGGGACTTAAAAATATATTTTCCCTCTCATCGACATTCGCTGCAAAATGTGGATGGAGATAATCACCAGAGACAATATATAGCTCCATCCTTGGAAGACTGGATCCGCACTTTGATATAGTCCAGGGTGAATATTTCAATAGTTTGGAGAGTGATACTAAACTACTTTGACACCATTAGTAGCGAGACTTGGTGTGGAGAGTTGGGGATGGGTGCCGCATCTGAGTAGGCATATATCCATGGGCGGGCAACGGGGACATATTCAAATTATCAGAACAATGGATACTTTGGCTCAAGGAAAGAGGACTTTCGAGACTATCACAAGTATCATATCCTTAGAAGTCCACCTTATGGCAGCAATTCTTGAGGTCGGCAAGAGCACTAGGTCTGGTTGGACAACATCAATTAGAATGGTCGGAATATGTTACAACTTAGCAAGAAACAAATGTAAGATGAACAGATACCAAAGATGAGCTTTTCTGGACCTTTTCCCACCCACGAGTAAGTATACTCCAAAGATGGGATACATTCACATTTGTTCAGGGGGCCAGCAAACTGAACAAGTCTGGTGGTGGAAAATCATCTGGCAATTGAAATGCCCAATGAAGTCTAGGATATTTATGTGGTGTTTAATGACAGGGAAGGCACTAACATGGGGACATGATGCAAAAACAATCAAAAATAGGGCCCAGGTGGTGTTGTTTATGCAGATCAGGAGGAGAATCGATAAGTCACACTCATTGAATGCCCCTACTCCCAATCAGTCCGGGTAGAATGTAATTCCTCTCTTGAGCTAGCGAGCAATTGGGAGGGTCAACGTGACAGATTGTTGAAGGACCTAGTATCAAAACCCGGCCACCGAACACATAAAAGCTTTACCTCTGATTGTCACTTGTGGCATCTGGCTAGCCCAAAACAAGTGCATTTTTCTAGACAAACTCACTTCGCCAGAGAAGACAACAGTCAAGGAACTAGCAATTTTCTCACACTTTTCTCGGTCCTTTGTGAAATCTCAAGCATTACAAGTTAGAATGGAGAATCTTAAAAGATCGGTTCCTTAGAGTTTTTTTACTAACCACAAAAGTTGGGGGGGGTTCTTTTTCTCACAGACAAACATGTACTACATGCCAAAATGGGTTTTCGGAGGGGTACAAACAATCTATCCCTCAAATCCCTATTAGTTTTTGCCAAGGATAAGGGATGTAACCAGCTGCAAATTTAAAGAGACTCGTTCCTTGTAGCTAACTGGGTTAATGATCGTCGTCAGTGTCAAAATTTTATTCTTATGCTAGTTTTACAAGATATTTTGAGGATGAAAAGATCATTTACCTGTTTTACTTGTGCTCATATCTACAGGGAGAGGAATCACACAACGAACAACCTTTCTAAATAGGGTTTGGACATGGATAGGGACGCCTGGCACATTACAGAGCACATAGGTTCTAACCATTACGAGTTCTTCCACAAGGCATTTATGGATGAGGTAGCACCTGAAGATTAAAAACAATTTACTAAATCTGCATTTTGTTTCCCTTTTTATTTACTCATTGGTGTGTCAAACTATATGCTATATACGCTATTATACATTTTGACAGAAAGGAATATCGCATATTCTTAATCATCCTTCTTGGGACTCCTTTCAGTATTTTATTTGGCCTTGAGATCAAAATCTCAATTTGATGTAGAATCATGTATATGTATGTTGGCACATCTTAGAGACATATTTTGCAGCAGATCTTGGCAATTTTCTTTGAGAGGATTCTCTGCAAATCCTCAAGAATGTGCTCTTGAAACGCATAAACAAAATGTAATTTTCGGTTCGAAGGAATAAAATTTACGGTTCTTTTTCGCAGGAAAAAAATAGCCAAAAACATCTAGAAGATAATAGGATCAAAACAAAACCAAGATTGCAAACAATACTTGCCCAATGCAGCCAAATAATTGTGTTTATCATTTGATGTGATGAACTAGCTTATCTGATATGGCATTGAATTTATTCACTTTTAAGTTTGGCTTTAAAAGGGCGAAAGAAATTAAATAGTTAAATTGACCCATTAGATGCAAAAGCATCAACAAGTCAAAACTTCATCTTAAAGCTATGTTGCATAAGTAATACTTGGAGCGCGCTCTGAGTGGGAGCGACCCGGGAGCGCGCTCCCAAAATTCGCTCCATGGTTTTGTCACAAAGATGTTCGAAATACAATTTTTTCAAAGAAACAAGATTTTTTTAGTATGGTAGCCTAATAGCCCTAGTATTGATATGCAATTCATGGTAGAACTGACTCGGGATGTTTGAGAGTGGTTTCGCCCTCATTGGATTTCATATGGAGAAAGTAGAATTTTAGATCTCACTCAAAATCCAGCAAACTTATCAATTTTTCAAAATTTTAGGATTGGGGTGATTCCAATGTTTTCATTGGATTTTGTCATGTACTAGGTTATGGGACTCATATGTAATCAAGAGTACCAAGCCCTCTATGTACCTTGATGTTAGTGACATTGATTGTAGAACTCCCCTATCATGACCCTACTAAAAATGTACCCATCACTCAAACAAAATCTTGACTTGACATGCTACAATTTTTCTATCTTGTGTTAATTGCTCAGAGGGTGATATTAATGAAAAAGAATCCAAGATAGGCAATGATTTTAATGATATGTAGCTATTTGTTGTAGAATGATTTTTTTGGATGCCAGAGGCCATCTAGAGCCTATTTGTTGATGTATTTTTGGTTCAGATATGGATTGCACTCATTGTTATTTCGGTTATGTGCACCCTTACAAGCTATATAAATGTGAACTTGTAACTTGTGGACATGGTTGATGAAGATTATAACTTCTAGATGATTAATGTTATATGGTTTAATCCATGGTTTTATGCTTTTTATATCTAATTCACCATTCTACATGATTTTGTTGACATATATGCATCAAAATATATAAAAAATATGTTATATAAAAATTTGCTTCTGACCAGGGAGATTTTGAAAATCGCTCCCCGCTCCCGCTCCCAAGTAATCTTGGCATGCAATGGAAGATAGGGAGAGATTTGATGTTGTCACATGGTGGGACATGTATGGCGACCACGGACTTTTGGCAAAATTGGCCAAAAAAGTGCTTTCACAGGTTGTAAAGACTTCTTCTGCAGAGAGGTGTTGGAGCACCTATAGCTTCATCCATAATGCAGAGATCTTGGTTTATGTGCACTGCAACTTGAGGTTGTTGACACATTATTGTGAGCGGGCTCGTGATGATAAATCAAATGTATATTGGGACAGCAACCCAAAGGAAGATAATTTGGAGGATGGTGCTCTACATCTAGAAGAATTGGAAATAGAACTTTTGAAAGATGCTAGTGAAGCAACAATAGCCATGCAACCCCCAACATCCAGTAGCGGTGCTCGATTTCCACAATCTTTGTCTTTGTTGCCACCACCTCCATCTACATCCTCACGTGGAGGTCATGTGCCTTATGTTTCTGGTTTTGGATATGGTCGTCTATGCGAGAGGAGAATCCCAATAGACCACCACGACCTTCTTAGAAATCATGCATTTCTCGTGGTGGCAAAAGGTCCAAGCATTAGCAATAGATAATAGATTTACCTGTCTTTTCTAGTTTCTGGTAATTTTTATAACTATTGACTCTTTCATATTTATTATGATACTTTTTGTAAACAATATATGACAATTTAAGTTTGAAGTTTGAAGCTGGCAATTATAACTCATTGGTAATGAATTATGAATATGATGCTTCATGAAAATTGAAAGTTAAAACATTTCATTTCATGCTAGATATTCTTTGTTATCATTTGGTTACTTGGTAATGGTAATGGTTACAAGTACAAGTTGCAACATTAGTGATCAATGATGATAAATGTTATATATCGAATTTTGAAAGCTTGAAAGTTTAAAATTGATGAATTATGACTCGATATGTTGTATGTTACTAACTTGTGGACGTGGTTCATGAAGATTATAACTTCTAGATGATTGATGTTATATGGTCAATCCATGTTTTTATGCTTTTTATATATAATCATCAATCTGCATGCCTTTGTTGACATATATGCATCAAAATATATAAAAATTTGCCCTTGATTCGCTCCCGAACCAAGAGCTTTTGAAAATATCAATCCTCGCTCCCGCTCCTAAGCAACCTTGCTTGGAGCAATCATTGGTAATGGTACAATATGATGAGGATGAGAACTTTTGAACTACAGGTACCGGGATACCCCGATTGTCCTTTGAAAGGAGATGATCATTGGGATGCTAGTACAAAGGCTGTAGGCACTGGTTGAGGATATACAAAACCCAAGCAACTATGTCAAAAAGCTTAAAAACCCAATGAGTCACATCATCATAACAAGATTCAAATATGAATACAAATTCAAAGACAATTAGGAACAGGTAATATGTAACTAAAAATTCTAGTATGGATCCAATATAGAGGAATATATCTCATATGTATGTATAAAAAGGCATATTGTTCAGATTTTAGAAGAATTTGAAATTTCAACCTCAAGCACGCGCAATAATTAAGAAAAACAATTCAGTCCTTCAAAATTTGTCTATTTAGTTCATATCTATAGAATTTTTTGGGGCTTTTTTTTTAATTGATATTTTGGGGTTTTGGTACTTTTGGGTTTTGGTCTATGGGTAGGCAGGTATCAAAGACATGTGATATATCGTCACTAATGATCAAAAATGTGTTACCATGCCATATCTGCACACTATACGGAAAATTCGCCGAACAACCACACAACAAAAGCCAAAACAGCCGTATCTTGCTACTGTGATTCACAATGCAGATATGTATCAGAGTCCAGACAACCTCAAAGCTCGTCCATACACAGTCTTGTGGTGTGTTACCATGCCATATCTGCACACTATACGGAAAATTCGCCGAACAACCACACAACAAAAGCCAAAACAGCCGTATCTTGCTACTGTGATTCACAATGCAGATATGTATCAGAGTCCAGACAACCTCAAAGCTCGTCCATACACAGTCTTGTGGCAGTTGTATCTTTAATTTCAATGACAACATGCAAACCTAAGAAGATAATACTCATTTCATGCCACACCCCACATTAGAATTCCATTGCGTACTGATCTACTGTATTCTAGTCTTTCTAATTTATTCTATTCAACCCCCCAAAGTGGAGATGTTGAGCACCTCAAACTCAGACTCTTCAGAGCAAGTGTTAACCCTGGATAGAAAAAATAAAATCTTAAAAATAAAACAAACAAAAGAGTGCAAAATGTGTTCAGAAGTATTTAAAACAACAAAAAAACATACGAACATCTACAGAACCTGAAACACGGTATTAATAATAGCAGAAAACGAGACACAATCTACAGCCTGGGAAGGGGGGTTCCATCAACATTTCTCATCTGCGTATAATGCCAGGCTGACCATTTGTTTATATATACTTTTTATCGTCTTTGGTTGTTAATAACTAGCACGGATCTATATTCCATCTTAACCCTGATCTGTTATGGGCACGAAAATGTCGAATAAGCTGGAGGTGCCAATCTCGATGTTTTCATACCCACGACCATACAAAACCACGAGACCAAAAGAACTGGAAATAATGAGATTGTGAGAGTACTTACTTGAGACATCACAGCACCAGACAGCACCGTTGTGTCCTCGATAGGTCCCAAGGCGCTCCCCGTTGTGTCCATACCAGACGGTGGGAGTGTGATCCTTCGCACAAGAAAACAGCAAGTCCCCATCCCTGTTATACTTGAGAAACGTCAGAGGCCTCTCGTGGCCCTTCATCAAAATCGGCCTCATCTTGCTTGCAATGTATTATGTTCCTTCTCAGACCTCTGCAATAAATAACAAACCCTAAGCACTCTTCAATTCTGAAGAACCGCGGAACCCCAAAACAAGAAATATTGCAAGTAATCAACTCTGGTATCCTAATTAACAACAATATCAAATTCCAACATAGAAGAAAAACTCCTGAAAATTAATATTTGTCCGTATATCAGAGGGAAAAACAAATTTAAAAAAGCATTTATATTGCCATATCAGACAAACTTGAGAGCATATTGTGTCTATGTATAATCCGAAACCTAACATACAAAAACCTGAAAACACGCACCAGTGTAGACAAGCCGCGGGCACTCGCACCGATGAAGAAAGACGAAAAAGAACGATGATGACTAAAGAAATGATATATAAGGCCCGCCAAGAAAGTGTTCCAAGGGTTTTTGTTGATAGTTTTTATGAGCAGAAGACCATGAACTCACAACAGTGTTCCAAGGGGTTTTGCTGATAGTTTTTATGAGCAAAAGACCATGAACTCACTTATGTTAACATTAGTGTTTAGTTGAATAATAAATTCACCAAAACTTGGCTGGAAATTTTTATTTGAAGATTATAATAGTATCATGGAAGTCTATTGTGAACTTGAGATAATATTAATTTAAATATTTTTTGGATTAATCACATTATTAGGGTTAGGTTAACGTTTCGAACCATCTAATGTGGTTCATCTTCAGGACAAGGTGAAGAAATGAACAGATCACATTGAATAAATAGTAGGGATGCATCATTGTCCAGAGAAAGCTGTTGTTGAGCATGTGGAAAAATCTTGTCTCCATGTTTATATTGAGGATTCCAAAGTTGTTGCCAAAGTAGATCACTTCTACCAATGGAAATTAAGAGAGGCAATCGAAATTGAACGACATGCTAAGAATCTCAACCGTGATGATGGTTGGAAATTAAAAGTTGGACTCTGCTAGATATATATATATATATATATATATATACCTAATTTATTCATTATTATTATATATTTTTATCTAATTAATTCATTTATTTGGTGTATTCATTCAGAAAAGGTAAATAAATAAATAAATCTCCCCTCTCTATTTATAAAATTTTTATTAAACTTAATTTAAATGATTTATTCTTAAAATTTTAATTCTAAACTAACTAACTTTGTAATGACTAGCTAGACTTAATATTTTAATTTATTTGCTCATTTTATTTTATTTTATTAAAAATCTTTTTACTTTATTATTCATTTTATATTATTACTCATGGCTATATTTTCTCCTTAATTATTGAAATTAAAATCCTAAAAATTTTAAAATTTACCCTTCTTAGTTTATTATTAAATTATAAAAGTATTTAATTCTAAATTATTATGGGCTAACATTCCTTAAAATCTTTAAAAACTATTAATATTTTTTACCCTATTAACGAATTAGTCAAATATTGGCTAGTTTCTAACAACTATTTTCAACAGCGTTCTCTGGGCAATGACGCATCCCTACTATTTATTCAATGTGATCTGTTCATTTCTTCACCTTGTCCTGAAGATGAACCACATTAGATGGTTCGAAACGTCGACCTAATCCTAATGATGTGATTAATCCGAAAGATATTTATCTACATTATGGATCACAAAAATCTTAGATCTAACAATAATATTAACTTGTTTTTTAAATTACATTATGCATCATATAACTAACAAGTTTATTTAGTTGTAATAATGTCATACATTCCTTTCTCTACCTTCGATAGGCTTAACAAATCATATACTGTTTTTTTCAATCATGAACTTGAAATAATAATAAGCGTTTTTTATGACTCATTATTGAATTTTAAAAGGTGTGAACTAACTTTCACATTTGAGCAAGGGCTGCATTGTAAATACTCTTAGAAGGTATCACCCAATTGTCACATTTGAACAAAAGCTACATTGTAGATATTCTTGAAAGGTTGAATTTTAAAAGGAATGAACCAACTTTCACATTTGAACAAGGGGCAAGTTGATAATTCTTGATGGAGTCGAGGATCACTTGATACCTCGCCTTGCTAGGAAAGACACTACATGACACATGTGGGGAGCTCTAAAATCATTATTTCAAAACAAGAATGAAAACCAAAAGATGGTATTAAGAGAGAAGCTCAGAGACATCAAGATGGGGAGTTCAAATAACGTGACTTCGTATCTCGCAAGGGTTTTGCAAGTTGATGATGAGCTTGTAGCTATAAGGGACAATGTGGAAGAATCAGAGTTAGCGAGGATTGTGATAAAGGGCTTCTCAAATTAGTTGAATCCATTCATCAAAGGAGTAGTCTCATGGGATAATATTATAGACTGGAATATGTTATGGCGTGATTTCATCCAGGATGAACTTCGAGACAAGGAACTTTAGCATAATATTGATGTAGAGAATGTTGCCCTTGCTAGTAAGTTGGAGAATAACAAAGAGAAGTGTGTCATCGAGAAGAAGGACATAAGCAAATTGAAATGCTTTGCGTGTGAACAGTATGGTTATTATGCGAGCAAGTGTTCGCACAAGAAGAAGAAAGGAGGGGAAAAGGAGGACTTCTCAATAGTGATGGTTGTTCTAGATATAGTAGATGAGGATGAGTTCACCAAGAGATTCATTGAGGAGTTTTCTTTGATATCTCATTTCTCCAGGAACCCCATTCACAAGTGTGATATGTTGATAGATAATATGGTGTCAAAGCATATGACAAGATCATGAGAAGTGTTTAAGAGCATGATTGAGTGGGACTCTAAGTTACTTGTGAAGATTGGTCATAAGATTCAACATGCAGTCAAATTAACAATGATTGTACCATTTAGTGTGGATTCAATTGGATTACTACAAGTCTAGGATGTACTTTGGGCACTGAAACTCAAATGCAGTTTTCTTTCAGTCTCAATAATTGAGGCGAAGGGTTTGATGTTATTTTCAGGAGTGGAAAAGAGATGCTCAAACCTAGTTGATCTAACTCTAGCCCAAGAGTGGCACTTAGAGTCAGAGGGAATTGTCTGTATAGGCTAAAGAGAAATCCTATTGACCTAGGAAAGAAGAAGGTTCCAAAGACTTGGAGGCAATCAAGTTCCAAAGGGAGTTTGTAGATTCATAGGGAGAGTTAACAAACCTAGAAGAGAGCATAAAAGGAGAATTTCACATATGAGAAGGAACCATGAGATGGCTTATTGGATTATATGGAAAAGAAGAAGTAGGAGGCTTCTAGTAGTAGGGACACTTCTAAGAAGGGTTATGTTTTGGCAACAATTTTTGCTTCTGTGATGGAAGGTGAAGTGTATGATGAATGTTGTAGAGTAGTCATGGAAGACGATTGTGTTCCATTATAAAAATAAGAGACACTTCAAAGGGATGGAAGTACCTCCCTTGCTAAGAGGGAGTGTTGAAATTTGGTAGCATAAAGAGGTACTCTCACATGCCCTTGGTTCTAGGCTTGTGAGAGAGAAACACCCACGAAGATGATGTACCATATTTTCACCCAAGTTGGGGGATTTGGACCTAAAGGAGTAGGCTTGGAACCCAAGAAAGAGAATTTGATATTATAATTTATTGTTAAGGTTGAGTTGGAGGGCTTCTTGAGTGACTTAAGAGACGAGTATAAATATACTAGCCAATGGAGAAGCTTATGAAGAGAGCAAGAAGGGCATTTATTTTGTGTGGATGCTAAAAGTGACCTAGCCATAGACCTAAGGAAAGAAGAAGGTTGTAGGAGCAAAATACAACTAGAGAGTTGGAATATTTGATGTGTTCTGGAAAACAAATGGAATTCGTTGCCAAAGGAAAAAAAGTAGTTGATTTTTGTGGTCAAGGAGTGATCCAGGAGGATCTAGACAACCCAAGGAGCACTATGAAGAAGATATACTCGTGTTAAGCCTAGGTTGAGGATGTCTTTATTTTTAATTAAATGTTCTCATATATGTGTAAAATAGAAATTGAAAATGTTGAGAGGATTTTTCCTCAAAAATTCAATTTCTAATTTCATATTGAAATTGATAGATTATTCTCGTCCCTAAGGTTTTGGGGATAAGGCCCTTGAAAGTAGGTATTGAGATATTTCCTCCATAGAAATCTCATGAGAAAATTTTAACGGATATGAGAATTATTTCCTCCTTAAAATCAGAGATAAGAATATATTTCCTCCTTAGTTTGGGGCTCTTAAGAGCTATATAATGTCATTCTGTGTACAGGAAAGGGAAGGAGAAAGAGAGTAAGGGGAGATTTGGAATACTTGAAAAAGTCATTTTTCGAGCAGAGCTTGGATAGCTCATAAGTCTTTCAGAGTATGGATGTATAGTTGAGAGTTCTCGGCTGGCCACCTTGATGTAAAAGTCAATGTACATTTATCTATATTCAGAAGGACAATAGATCGATTCGTCTTGTTGGAGGCAAATCCGGAGAGGTGGCCCAGTGGAGGGGGTGAACTCCGTTATCAATTGTGTTGTTCTCTTTCTTGTGAATGTTTACTTATGTTATTGAACATATTTTATTAAAGCATTCAATTAAATGACTTTTTAATGATTTTTCTGTATACATGTTTTAAAGTTTAATCTGAGTTAGAACTAAAAGTTCAATTTCAGATCAAGTTTGGTATCGGAGCAAGTTCATTATCTGGATTAGTGGGTACATCTTCCAGTTTTAGCTCAGGCAAGCAGAAGAAGGAGAAGGTAAATCATTTTGATTCAAAATGTCATCTTTTGATTCCTTTATTCAACAAAATTGGAAAACTTTCTTAACCATGCAATAAATGGTAGAAGATATGTACAAGGATTTTCAGTTGCGTAAGCAGATAAATGAATTGGAAGAGAGTAATTCAACACTTTGAGAGGTGAATCTCAAGCTGAAAAGATTGCTCGAAGCCACAAAGGACAGAGATGTTTTGAAAGATCCATTGAAGGATTCTTTCTATCAGCCATGTGAGAAACATAGTTCTCATGGAGCGTCATCTTCTACTTCGTCATTGACAAAGAATCAAGAAGATAATCAAGTGTCTAAGGAGGTATCAAGCATTTCATTTTCTATACCTTCTAATAATGATGTTAATGATACATCGTTTGCAGATTTTGAAAATCATACCAAGGGGATTGGTATGAAGTTGTTGACCAAGATGGGATACGACAGAAGAGGCCTTGGAGTTAATGGTCAAGGCATCATCAATCCTATTGAGGTGAAGAGACAACCTCATAAGGCAGGATTGGGCTATACGTAAATTGGAGAGAGTTCCAAATCTGCAGAGGCAAGAAATTCGAATCATGGTGGTAATGGTAATGGAAAGTAGTTGCCACAAAAAGATGAGCACTTCAAGAGAAGAGCTAAATCTTGTTCCCCTGATCAAGGTTTGAAATCATTTCTGGCAAGGAATCGACAAGTGCATTTTTGTGATCATTGTGGAAGAAATGGGCACCGGAAGGAGAATTGTTGGGATCTACATCCAAAGCTTCGACACAAGAAAAATAAACAGTTCTCACAAATATATCTTCCGAAGTTGCAAAAAGAACCTGCAACAAAAGCACAAGTAAACAATATTTGTGATGAAACAAAGCCAAACAAAGAAAATCCATTCACCTGGTTGGGTACGCAATGGATATCGTTTCTTCTTAAAAAAAACAAAAACAAAAACAAAAAAACCTTCTCAAAATTTGTTTTTGCATGATAAGTTTGTTGAAACTATGATATTATTGAGATAAATGTTTCAAAGGAGCAGTATGAACTGTGATGATGAGATGTAACAAAGTCCTTTTCAAATTCGATCGTCGACAGATTGCAGGTTGTAATTCATGGTATCATTTTTTTTTTGTTGAATCATTGATTACTTAAGTCGATGAATAGAATTTTATTATGACTATGATGATGATAAAATGACTCTGATGATTTCTATTTAGAAACGATGAGAACTAGAGTCACGAGCACGACGTATAGTTGGATGTCTCCATCGGCATGAGGGCTGGAGAACGAGTTTTATCGAACTGCTTGGATTGTGGAATGCAAGACTACGTGCATGCTGGATAAAACTGGGAGATCCATTGGCACTTACAAGAGTGCATCTGTTGCAGAGAAATGGCTTCGTTGCTGCAGGTTTTTTTCGTTCACTAGTATACTCTCTACGATGATAGAGGCAACCATTATTTTTCTCTAGTGCACCATTAAGGGCTCATTGGACTACATCTTTGGAAATGGGAAATTTTTATACGAGTGGTGTGCCATTTGTTCACTAATAAGGTTTGGAGCCATCGCAGCTCAGGGTCATGTTGATCCATCAGAACCAACAGGCTTTGTGTTTCTGAAATATAAGTTAAATGGGCATGGCAGTGAATATCTTGAGCGTGCATGCCGTGATTTATCTCCTCGCGTAGAAGAAATTGTAGATTTGACGTATACAACGTGTTCCTGAGGTTTCCTACAATCTCAATCCGGCCCAGCAGTAGCACCTCCATATATATTTGTTGATTGATATTTTTTTGATCGATATATTTTCTTAACTTCATGAGGGGAATTATTTATTTGTTGGATCAGGCTAGTGTTAGGCCTCTGTAATTTAGTAGAGTGGCAAGACTAAATGCTGCAGAGACTACATCAAAAACCACTTTGGGATTCTAGGATCTAGCCTTCCTGAATCCAGAGAGGGATCTCTCTATAAGTGCAAAGGTTGATTTATCTTTTAAGGTTTTAACTATGATATTAGGCTAGTTATTAAGAACAAGGGTTTTGTTTGGTTTTGGTTGGGCAAGGATATAATGAAGGTGAAGGAAGTCTATATGAAGGGTGAAGGTGTAAATAGATAGAAGAATGGTTCAGCTAACAAGATATGCAAGGAGCAACTTTAATCCATTGGGCTTTGGAGTCATAGAGAATTTAATTGAAACATCAAATCTACAAAGGTTAACATGGGGCAAGTTATCTACATCTCAGGATCCTTTAAGATCAAATGATGGAATGGAACATTAAAAGTGTTGTGAAGGTGGAAAAAGCAAATAATTTCAACAAGGATTTATCAACTTTCCAAACAAGAAAAGCCTTTTTTAAGTAACTGTTTGAAACCAGCCAAAGGACAAGGCTAACCATGGACTTCTTTGGACAAGCTTATATTAAAGCAAACTTATCAGATAGAAAATCCAGTAATCCACATGACTACTTTCAGAAAGGATGAAAACATATAAGAAAACAAAGTGTAGCTTAAGATCAAGTCAGATATCACTAAAATCTAGGCCTGATTTCAGCACACTCTTAGGGAAACTTTCAAACAACCTTTGGAGAAAAAACCAGAAGACAGGGCAAACCATAAACTTTCCTAGTCCAACTCTACTTAGCATGTAATGAAAATATCATTCAAGAAAAATGTTTAAAGTTTAGACAGTAAGACATGGGCTCACCAACATTCCTTGTCTGCTTGGACTATATTAAATCACTCTTAAATACACAAAGGAGGAAAACATAAAGATAAAGCTTATCAGTGAGAGTAGGGTACTTGTAAGAGTAAATCCTAGCTCTATGCTTGCTGTTCTTTATCGGAGAAAATGGACAGTATGAAAAACATGAAAGAAGACAATTTACAATAAGAAAAAGATCACCATTAATGTAGACTAGGATCCCATGGAATTTGACTCGTATATTGATGTTCAAACTAGTACAATCTTCAAGTCCAAAAGGTCTTAACAACTTAGAAAACTTTCTCTTTTCAGCCTAATTTTCTCCCATTATTCACAGAGCTTCAACAGCTTCAGAAAACTATTTACATGCAACAGATATCCAAAGACCAACATTACAATGTGCTCCTCAAGGGGATTTTATAAGGAAAACGAGGAGGTGGAAGAGTTTCTAGGGTTCAAGTATCATTAATTCCATAGTAAATGCAATTCCTAGCCTTGAAAACCATGCAAGGCATAAGGCAAGAATGCATTCTATCTACAACTTTGTTTCATAACTCTGTTTTCTGTTTTTTAGGCTTAGTGGATGAAAAGATTGACTTCAAGGCTTTTTCTTATCTTTATAATAACTTTACTGACAGTTTTAGAATTTGTTCTTTCATTTGTAATAACTATTAGCAGTTTTTTAGGCAAATATCCTCTGACTAGGCAATAACTATGCCTTCTTTCGATTTATTGAGGCTGCAAGTGGCACTCTAGTAGTTGAAGAGGATATTTTAGCCTTTGATGTGGTAGTGGAAGCCTCCTTTACTGATATTTTTCTCTATCTTACCTTAAAACAACTTAATCTATCTTTGCTCTGTGTTTTAGGCTTAATTAGCCTTGATCTTTGTTCTCAGGTCTTTGTTCCTTAACACTGTCTTTATCCTTTAAACCTGTGGATTAAAAACCTTGATCTTCAGGCTTTTAGGCATTAATCCCTTTACTGTTAACTATTCATTCTGATACACTTTGTTTGTTTGTTTATGCAGGTGGCTTTATGCAGTTGGAGGGCTTCTGCTAAACCCTGTATCGTGATCCAGATAATTTAGACCTGGATTCAAAACTCGCAACTCCTTTTTCCTTCGATTTTAAGCCACGTAATTGTCATTCTAGGCATTTTTGTCACCTGAATATGACTGGGAAAAACACAGAGCAACACTGTTTGAAACCCTGCAAAACACCAAAAAATTCATTAAGAAACCATGCGGAATTTGGTTAAGACTGCTTCATAGGTTTAATGGAGGGGATGGAGCTGTGCGAAATGGAGGAATTTGCAGCAAAAAGGGAGAAAAACCCTTGGCGGAAGCGAAACAGGTGCAAATGGAGTTTGGGCACGATATTGAATAGGAGTCGTTGGATTAGAATGATGAACGGTGGAGATTGTCTAATGGAATCATCCGGGAGATTAGATGGAGGCAAATGAATTAGGATCGGGATATAACGTAAGTCGTTCGATCAGAATAATGAACGGTTGAGATCGACAGATGAAGTCTTTCGGGAGCGAGTTGGGTGAAAAGTTAATGGGGGTGAGATTAAGTTAGGACCGTCCGATCTCTGAGATCGATGACCAAGATCAAATGAGGAATTACATTGCGGAGGAGGGAGTGGTATAGCGGAAAACCATTAATGGTCTTCACGCGGCATTGGAGCAGTTTTAGATTTTGGCCAAAAAAACGCGATTCCATTCATCGCGCGACACCTATCCCTCCTAATACCTCCCATTCCGTGTAATTTTTTGGTGTTAACTCGCGGGCGCCCCAAAAAAAGAAAAAAAAAGAAAAAAAAAAAAAAGCATTGTCCGTCGTCAGATCGGAGGCTCCAGATCCGACGATGCGGATTGCACGCAACGGTAAAAGTTGCACGGAAGGGGAGATAGTGGAATACATGTGGCAGCGCGTGAGTGGGTAGGTATTTTATGAGGCGGGAGGTGGGTCCCAAAGGAGTTGGGTCTATCGGGTTGAATCCCAATTGTTGGATCGAATGATCGGACGATTATGATTTGAATCGGGGATCGCAAATCGAAGGAGAAAAGGGGATGGAACTTGAGATTTGCACGATGCGACGGAGCGCTGTCCGTCGGATCTGGGAGTAAGATCGACGGTCGAGACTCAATCGAAGGGGAAATAACGAAGGGTTATGGGCAGAGTGCGACAAGATCTTAGCCGTCGGTTCTTGTAGATTCGACGGCTAATATTAAATCGGGAGGATCGGCATTGGAGGAGGAAAAGGGAAAGGTATACGATCAGGCGGAAGGATGGGGCCCGATGGCCGTTGATCTATTTAGATCGACGGTCCATATCCATTTGAAATCATAACGTCGGGTTTATGAAAAAACAAAGAAAAATAAGGTTCCGAAAGAAGTTTTTAGGCCTTTAGCGCCCGATTGCGGGGCTTTGGGTCATGTGAGGCGGAAGGGCTAAAAGAAATAAGCCCTCAAGGGCTTAAGAACTATATAATGTAAAATTAGTGTATTTAGGCCAAAAACAGGGGTTTTAAGCCAAACTGAGGGTTCCGATAGGCTAAAGGGAGGATTTTAAAACCAAATAAAGGGGAGATACAAGGTTTTAAAGGGGAGTCTGATGATTTTGAAGGTTAAAATGAAGGTTTATGGAGGGATTTTATGAAGGAAAATAAGAATGAAAATGGGGTTTATTTATGAGTTAAAGGAGGAGTGAAAATGATGGAAAAAGGGGTTTTAAGCAGTCTTTCTCTTGGCAAATAGTAGGTTCTTTAGGATAAAGAGGGAAATAGCAGTGAAGATTAACTCAAAGGGTAAAGATCATCATAAGACTTCAAGAACTCGCAATTTGGACATAAATTGTTTCTTGAAGGCTAAAAAAGATTTAGCCACCATTTGATATGACAAATTTTTATAGGTGGCTAACAGCTGGAAATATAATAAAACCATCGTGTGAAGTGTAATTGCTAGGAGATAAGGAGGAAATCGCAGTGAAAATGCTCCACTCTCGGATATGAACGTTAGCCACTTAACCATCGGAGTGTATCTGCTCACTACTGCAATAAAGGTTGAATTTGAAGGATCGCAATGGAAATAGCGGCTTCCACTATGATAAAATCGTTTATAAAGGCAAGATCGTTTCCCATCCTTATGTGGCGGCTGATACAAAGATCTGATGATAAACATCACCAATGGCATAGTCAGATTGGCTTTCCGAAGTTTTGGAAGTAGTTTCTTTGGATCCGTTGCAGAGTTTGGCCAAGGTTCCATGATTTCATCAACATAATGAAGATTATGTGGCATGGTCAACGGTGCGTCCAGATGCAGAACTCCACAATGTTGGAATTCAATCTGAAAGGCGGGCCACGTCTACGAAGAAGCGAAAATTTGAAGAATCGATAGTCGTGGAAGATGCGTCAAGTGTTGAACTAATGGTAGAGGCTGGTGTCGTGGAAGTGCTTTTGGAGCTTATAAGGTCTCGTCAATGTGAAGAATCAGCGACCCGACTACTTGAAGCTCTATTTAATAATATCAAACATGATGGCCTTGCAATAACGTCTGATGCGGTGACGGCTTACCGTGCATTGGTTAGCTTGGTTGAGGATCATCCAATTGAAGAAATGACAATGGTGGTTGTATGTTCGTTGCAAAACATAATGATGAACAATAGGACAAACGACGTTGTTATCCACTTAGTGTTCTGTAAATTTTCAAAGCTTCAAGGCTTTGAAGCAGCTAATTTTTGTATCTCATAACTAGTTGGTGTATGAAGGCTGGAACAGAACCAGCTCAAGAAGAAACTCTTGATGCATTATGTGTGTTAAGGAATGTGTGGCCATATATTCCTGCTAAATCTAGAAAGGCACAAGCCATTCTTGCGGTAGAATTTATTCATATAATACAACTGCTAATACATTTTGGTCTAACTCATTTCCAAGAAAACGCTGAGAGTTTGTTGATCCATTACACTAGCAAGTAAAGCGGTTTCCAAATTCAGGATGGGCTGCAGTAGCTCAATTTGAAGGTAGTGGATTTGATGTAACTAGATTTTCTCTGGCAACAATAGCACCAAATGCCTGGGATACTCGCCGAGAAATAGATTTATCAAGACATGATTTATCTGATGTTGTGGGTAGTACATATTATTTTGTACATGAAATCCTGAAGCGTCTATAAACAATTTCCCTGTTCATATGATCATTACAAAGATCTCGCAAGTTTGGTTTTTTTTTTTTTTTTTTGTTATACAAGTGATGATGCGATGAGGGATATCTTTAATTCTGGCATTGCAAATGTGATCCATAATTCATCAACGTTAATGTTCTTTGGAACGTTCTTGGCAGTCAACGGGATTTTTGGTATGGACTCTTGACACAAATTTACAGGCAATAGAGGTTGTTTTTCTAGTATGATTCCAGCATGACACAAATTCAATTTTCATCTTCCTGTTTGGTTAAGATTTGGTGCAAAATTCAAATCATGTTATGGAGAAGGGAGAATCAATGCGGAAGTTCAACATCGATTCCAACAAGGTAGCATGCAAGATTACATCAAATACAAACAAAAATTGTTCCCAAAATTCACAGGAAGAATTGACTTCATTAAGAATCAACTTCAATTTTAAAAAATACTTTTAGAGGACTACAAGTTTTTTTTAATGGGGAGGTTTGATCCAGGAGGATCTAGACAACCCTAGGAGCACTATGAAGAAGATATACTCATGTTAAGCCTAGGTTGAGGATGTCTTTATTTTTAATTAAATGTGCTCATATATTTGTAAAATAGAAATTGAAAATGTTGAGAGGATTTTTCCTCAACAATTCAAAAATTCAATTTCTAATTTCATATTGAAGTTGATAGATTATTATCATCCCTAAGGTTTTGGGGATAAGGCCCTTGAAAGTAGAGATTGAGATATTTCCTCCATAGAAATCTCATGAGATAATTTTAAGGGATATGAGAATTATTTCCTCCTTAAAATCAGAGATAAGGAGATATTTCCTCCTTGGTTTTGGGTTCTTAAGAGCTATATAATGCCATTCTATGTACAGGAAAGGGAAGGAGAAAGAGAGTAAGGAGATATTTGGAGTGCTTGAAAAAGTCATTTTCGAGCAGAGCTTGGATAGCTCATAATTCTTTCAGAGTATGGATGTATAGTTGAGAGTTCTCAACTGGCCACCTTGATGTAAAATTCAATGTACATTTATCTCTATTCAGAAAGACAATAGATCGATTCGTCCTGTTGGAGGCGAATCTGGAGAGGTAGCCTAGTGGAGGGGGTGAACTCCGTTATCAATTGTGTTGTTCTCTTTCTTGTGAATGTTTGCTTATGTTATTGAACATATTTTATTAAAGCATTCAATTAAATGATTTTTTAATCATTTTTCCGTATACATGTTTTAAAGTTTAATCTTAGTTAGAACTAAAAGTTCAATTTCAGATCAAGGAGGGTCTTTTTAAGGAACTTTTGAGTGTTGTTGCAAAGGATCGAGCCCTAGATATGTGGTGTCACAGTCAAAGAGGAACAGGTCACAACCCTATTGGGCTAAATAACCCTAGTCGTAGGTTGGTCGCAAGACCTGTCGCATGAATGGTCGAGGGTCAGTTAAAGGGAGAAAAAAACTAAGCGAGGTTTGTTAGGGTCATAATAGTAGGGCTAAGGGAAAGTAACATAGGCCAAGGCATGCACTAGGATTGAAACAACAAATTGAGTTATGGTCAAGGTTTAATAAGTGCTAAGGAGGGTAGGTCGAGGCCCACACAGTGATGACAAGGCCTAGTAGAGGGTAAAACATGTAGAATGAGGGCTGCTAAAGTAGGCCAGAGCTAACAGAAGGCTGAAGACAGGTGGAACGACAACAACAACAATGGACGATAGTGGGATAAAGGAACATGCCCAGGTGAGTAAATTGGTTTGTTGGTTAACCTAGTTTGCTACAATAATATTGTTTGAATGTTGTATATATTATGTGTTGGGCAGATGAGAGCGTAAAGGACTTGGCCCCAATCCTAAGAGTTTTAGTCAAAAGGATTTGACCTAATATATGAATTTTATAGGGATTGTAAAGGGCCATGATCCCTAGCACAGTAGTCATGTGTGTATTCTTATTAATGGACCGATAATAAACAAGTTTGGGCATATACTATTGTGTATTATCATTGATCTAATTTCTAGTGTAATTTTCGTTGTGAAAAATATTTTAAAGCCAGGAATTGCTAGTATGTTTGTGTTTTCTAGCTAAGGCATAAACCGGACCTGGGGCGCGTGAATTTCTAACATGATCCATTTTAATTTTTTATTTATTTTGGGCTCAATGGTGTTTTTTATATGCGTGTGAATTTAAGGAAAAGGAATTTGATTGAATTATGAGTTTAAGAATGATCTAATTTTACAATAAGACATGAACACAAACCTACTTGAACTTCGCTTGTTGATTCTACAAGATTTCAATTGCTAAATATACGAGTTCTTATCATCACCATGTACTTGATTGCACAATAATTGCTTAATCAACAATTGGATTGGGAAAACATGTTATCTATTTAGTATAGATGGTTTATAGATTCATTATTGTGTGATCACATTTTAGATTGACATTTCAGACCCACATTACATGGTCCATCTTCGAGACAAAAGAGACAATGACAAATTTAAAGGTCACAGACAAAAAAATGAGAGATGCCAGTAATTGAAATTGTTGGCATCTCTCACATTTGTGTTTCTAGTTTTTATATATTTCTATCTCTCTTGTGTCCCAAAGATGGATTATGTGCCATAGATATGAAACGTCAACCTACACTATTGTCACATAATGTTAATCCAAAAGCCGTCTATACTAATCTCTCATGCCACAAAAGTATAAAGACCATCCTCTTAATTTGTTGACTAGTCAATAAAATGTGGAAAAACAAAATCAATATTTGTTTTGTCACGATAAAATATGTGCACAAGATAATGTCCATGCAATATACCACGTGCAAGTTTTGTAGGAGTACCACACCATCACCTATATTGTTTCTATGTACATGTCAACACAAAGAGTAATAAAAACATAACATGAACATTCTAGTAGATCTACATTCACAATTGAGATCCAACTTTGTTAGTCATATTTAAACAAAATATGAATACATTTGATCAAATTCATATATATTATTTGTAGTTATTAGATGAAAACACGAATATTTAAATTTGCAATACCACTTCAATACTTTCTTTAACTTGCATTCAACCACAAGTTTAAATGAACAATGAACAACTAATTTGTTATTAAGACTTTATAAAATTATATTGTAAACCTAATAAAAATTATGATTTTAAGATACAAAATAGGTGTATCATAGTCAAATTTAAGTTGGATGGTGGACTTTTACAAGTTTCTCATTTATAGAACTCTAAATGTTGTCTCACATTTTGGCAAGCATCTCCTCTAATCCCTTGTTATGGAAGGTAGAGTTTTTTGAACTAATGAAACATAATAATAATATGGACTGGACATGTTTTTACATGGACACATCTACCTTTACATACACAAAATGGCTCTACATGTGTCGAGCTTTGAACTTGGGTTGTCTATTTGGTGGTGCCCCATGCCAAACATTAAATCACAAGCTAACATATAAAATAATCTTATATTTTGTCACTATTATCGATACTATTATTTTCAGAGAAGTAATCTCCCTAGAGAACACAAGGGACACTTCCTTGCATTTGTATATGGCATCCCTATTAAATCTTATGTTATAGATCAATGCACCTAGCCCATAGGGATTTTAATTGGGCACCTATTGTTCCTTTATCAATGTTCTTTTTGCATGTTGACACTTTTCCATTTGAGTTGTCAAAGAGTAGCTACATCAACTTGGAGAGAGAGAGAGAGAGAGAGAGAGAGAGAGAGAACTATCATTGTGAAAAGAGCATGTTCCTTGTATTCTCTTTGTTACGTAGCAACTTAATCATATAATTATTTATCTGTCCCTCATGTACTTGCAAATTTCTCTTTTGAATTTTGATATTTTGTCATTTGCACTACATACAAGTAGTTATACCACTTTGAATTTTGGATAATCGGTACTTTTACACACTAAATTACTTAGCATCTTAGTCATATGTAGATTTATATTTCCCTTCTGATATTGCAATTTTTAGGCCTCCCAACTTGCATGCTTGTAGTGCTTTAATTTCAAAGACTCAAAAAAATCCTAGAGAACATGCACGTGTCATTAGCAATGGAAGCAAGCATTAACATGCCTTTTAAAGGCAAATGAGGATTGATTAAAGAAATAATTAATTTCTTATCGTCAACAACTACTATCCTTGCACTAATGGAGGGACGTTGCGGGAAAAATGAATCAATATCTAATTCTCATCCGCAACTTTATGTTTCAAGTGTCAAAGTGGCATCTTCAACTACATCTTCTTGTTCAGGTAACTACTCATGTGCATATGGGAGGGATATTACACTCAAATGGTGATAAGGTTATAGATTTCCAATACCATCTCAATGATGTCTATCTTTGGCTTCTTCTCCTCCACATGAGGCATAAGTTATTATGGTAATACCATTTGTTTCTTTTGTGTGCACAAGCAGTTTATTCATCATTTTTTTCTCAATAAGAATCCACATAACCTTAATATCTCAAAAGTATTTTATATTCCAATTAGTGCACCTATTGGTTTATTTTGGTCTTCTTCTTTTTTGTAATCCATCTCCACTACAAGGAAAAGACCCTCTAGCAGATGTTTTTTAGTAACCCCTTATAAAAATACCCCAAACATTCGTTTCTAGCGGAGGTTACTAGAGGAGGTTGGTGGGCGGAGGTGCTTGGGAATGTATTTCATACGGTGCGCTTATCACCGTAAAACACACCGGTGCGTTCAACACGACAAAGCATCGGTGTGCACAAAACATTGGCACACCGGACACCATGCACTCCGTACACACTAGCTCAGTGCATTTCATTTTTGTAGCGCACTGGCCCTTTACAACACATCTGCACCGGTGCCTCATAAAAAGCGTGCGAAAACAGAAACCGCCTGGTGCGGAATGAAGAAAACGCATCAATTCTCCCATAAAACTCGTGCACCAGGACAGGGCTAAAAAAATAACAAATAAAATAAAAAATAAAAAAATGTACGGCCAAAAAACCGCACAAAACATTAGCACACCGGACACCGTGCGCTTCGTACACACCCGCCCAGTGCGTTTTATTATTGTAGTGCCCCGGTGCTTTATAGAGCATCCGCACCAGTGGCTCATAAAAAGCACGCGAAAACAAAAACCGCCCGACGCGGAATGACGAAAACGTACTGGTGCTCTATACACACTAGCTCGGTGCGTTTGATTACTGTAGCACCCCGGTTTGTTACAGAGCATCCGCATTGGTGCCTCATAAAAAATGCGCGAAAACAAAAACCGCCTGGCACGGAATGACGAAAACGCACCGATGCGTCCATAGAACCCTGCGCATCAGAAGGGGGTTAACACACACACACAAAAATAAAATTATATATATATATATATATATATATATATATATATATATATATATATATATAATTGCAGCCAAAAAACCGCACAAAAAATTGGCACACCAGACACCGTGCACTTTGTACACACCCTCCCAGTGCGTTGTATTACTGTAGCGCACCGGTGCTTTACAAATTGTCTGCACCAGTGCCTCATAAAAAGCGCACGAAAAGAGAAATCGCCCAGTGCAGAATGAAGCAAACGCACTAGTGTGCCTATAAAATCTCGCGCACCGGATTACTGTAGCACCCCGATGTGTTACAGAGCATCCGCATTGGTGCCTCATAAAAAATGTGTGAAAACAAACCCTCCACACCGAAAGGGGGTTAACACACAAAAATAAATTAATTAATTTTATATATATATATATATATATATATATATATATATATATATATATAATTGCAGCCAAAAAACCGCACAAAAAATTGGCATACCAGACACTGTGCACTCTGTACACACCCTCCCAGTGCGTTGTATTACTGTAGCGCACTGGTGCTTTACAAACCATCTGCACCAGTGCCTCATAAAAAGCATGCGAAAAGAGAAATCGCCCAGTGCGTGCGGAATGAAGCAAACGCACCTGTGTGCCTATAAAATCCTGCGCACCAGAACAGGGTTAAAAAAAAAAAAAAAAAAAAAAAAAAAAAAAACCCTGCATTTTTCACTTTTGTCAGTGCTACAGAGCTCTCAAGCACCGGTGCGATTTATCCTTGTATGAGCTGTCCTGACATCAGTGCTCCCATTGCACTCATTGCACGCACTGCTGTTGTGCATTTCCCACCAATCTCCAGCTTGAATTTTGCAAAACGGTCGACAAATTTTCTTTTGCAAATTCTACAACCAACATGCCTCCTCGACGAGTAAATGTACAAGTATTTTTCTTGTTTTTCCATAATCAAGCCTTCTAGCGGATTATAATTTCAAACAACCTTAAAATTAAACATTTAAAAGGATTAAAAAAAAAAAGTCGCGAGGTGCGCTTGAGCCGTTCGGCTCACACCGGTTTGCGGTGTTGCCTGTAAATTTACAGGCTGCACCGCAGCCGGTGCTAACGATATTCGCACCGGTTCCGGGGCAGTACCGATAGACGCACCATGTTATTTTAAAAAATAAAAAATAAAAAGTGCGGTGCGGTCGTTTACCAAGCTGCACCGTTGACAATGTGGAATAGAGGCAACAAGGTGCGTTGACTAAATTATTCGCCTCAAGGTTAGTAATGTTATCAACGCACCGTGTTGATGTTATTCCACATTGTCAACGGTGCGACTTGGTAAACCAGTACTAACGGTATTCGCACCAGTTCCAGGGCAGTACTGAAGGCGCACCTTTTTCTTTTTTTTTGGTGCGGTGCGATCGGTTATCCGGCCGCACGGTTGACCTAGTGAAATATATGCGACACAGTGCGTTGACAAAAATAGCAGCCCCAGTGCAGATATTTTTGTCAGCACATGGCTTTCCATATTTCACCTGGGTCAATGGTGCGGCCTTGTAAAACGCCGCACCATTCACTATGTCACGATGGTAGGAGCTCATTTCGCTAACTTAACTATACACCCCAGGGCGTAGAGTTTTGTCTGCGCACTGCCCTCCTGACACTGTATAGAGTTAACGGTGCACTATAATTTCCTCGGGGCGCTTAATATTATTAGGTGCACCGAGGCCCGTGTGCTCCATATAAAGACACACCGGTACCGGTGCGTGACTGTGTTTTTCGGCGCACCGACTGTTTTTTTATTTTGTTTATATATATATATATATATATATATATATATATATATATATATATATATATATATATATATATATATATATATATATATATATATATATATATATATATATATATATATATATATGTCTCATTTAATAAAAAATATGTGTTTAATGTGTCAACCATTCAAAGACGTGAAAGGAGAGAAGAGAGGGAACAACAACAACAACACGCGGAGCAATATAACATTGTTCGCCTATGGGAGGCACGAAAGAGGGACATAGATGCATACCCTCGCCCTATTACAACAGCTACGCAGGGCCTCCTAAGGCATGCAGGCCTTCTCAAGTTCTATGAGGAGGCTACTTCCCTAAAGGGCCATAGTTTGTTTTTGAGACATCTTATCCAAAGGTGGAATGCCCAGCAACAGGCTTTCCGGGTTGGTATCAACCAGTGGTACACGCCCACTGAAGATGATATATATTTCATTACAGGGCTATCGAGAAGAGGGGTGGATTTTCCCTCGTTCCCAGAGGTTTCAGCTGGCTGTGTAGCAGGGAGTCAGTTAGTTTACTCCTAGAGATACATTAGAGAAAATGTATTGTCTCCTGCAGAGTTTCGGGTTATTGGAGGTTAGTTACGTATTGGTGCATTTGGTAGGGAGGAGGTGCAGTGTCTCTCGCTTATCATTTAGACCATTTCGCACAACACCAGTGATGGTCATTGCATTAGTTGCCCGCTTCTATATTATGTTGATTCTTTAGTACAGGGACCACGACTTGTCAGGTGGTTTGCCATTTTTTTGCGGCAGTTTTGTACAACCTTAGATAGATGTCGTGCTCATGCACAAGGGAGGGTTAACTTCCATTTTGCTTCATAGATTTTTTGTTTATTTTTTGAGAGGTTTCCAGAGATGAGACCTACCTTTCTTTGGCAGCCTCGTAGGACGACATTTGAGGCACGTATACACATGTGGGGGCAGATGATGTCCAAGAGGGGTGACACTGAGTTTTTTTCGCAAGGATATAGCAGGATGCACTAGAGTTGCTAGCCATTGTTGATGAGCACCCCTTCGTTATAGTCCCATGTCCTTACGCGGGTTTGGATTGGCGAGGGTGTGCCACCACCCCCTTCCAGTTGATGAGCCGCCAGATGATAGAGGTAATATATTTAAATTTATTCTAGCATGTTATTTAACTTGTTTTTATTAAATTGTGTAATGAAATTGTCTAATTATTGTTGTGTACTTGTATATATTTTGCAGACATTGTCTCTTTTGATGGCGAGGAGATGCCGACACCAGTACCACATGATCCAGGTGTGGATCCTGATGATGATCAGGGCATGCCAGATGCCGAGGATCATCAGGAGGCTGGTGCTAGGCGCGGTCGACTTTATGCTAAATACCGGATGGAGTTGGGCGACCAACTCAGTGCATTGATTGTTGAGGTGGGCATCAGGCCCGCTCATTACAGAGACATAGAGGCCGATGATAGGCTATTACAGATGTGGAAAGGCATGCTACGTGACATGTACAGCCTGATGCGGCATGTCGTAGGCGTTACGACAGCTTTTACGCTATTGATGAGGATTGTTGAACGTTATAGGCATTGTCAAGACACATCAGGTGATGGACAGTCCATGAGAAGCGACTCTTCATCTCATGATAGTTCACCTCGCGCCGCGTCAGATGAGCATGAGCCTCCACTAACATCCAGCAGCAGTCATCACAAAGATGAGGCTGGACCATCAGCCACGTCTAGTCAGCAGCCTACAGCATCCATCGATACTCATGATCATGAGCAGGCTGAACCATTGACCGTCGAGGCTGCACCATTGACTGAGCAGGCCTCCACTAGTACTGATATTGATGTTGTACTACCACTAGCGAATACATGACATTATATTACATTTGTGTATTTTTAACATTATATGATGATCACCAACATGTAAATTAAGTACAACTGCAATATGAACATAAAATACACGCACACACATATATATAGTCCATGAACATAAAATACACACACACACACACACACACACATATATATATAGTCCATGTATTTTATGTTCATATTGCAGTTGTACTTAATTTACATGTTGGTGATCATCATGATATGTATATTGTTAGGTCATGTTAGACATGTGCATTTAATGTGTATGTGATGATAGCATGAGTTATTTGACATGAGATGTATATTTGATGTTTGTGTTGTGATGAATATATTAATATATAACCTTAATTGTGTTTTGTTAGATGATCATGATCACGATTTTGAATGTGTGTTTTAGTCAAATATGATGTTTGTACGATGGTTATCATGAATGTGATGTTTATTAATAAATTTAATACTAAATGATCATGATATTGTAAAATTGTAATATTTGTAATTCTAATTGTATGTAAAATTCTAAAATTGTAGTTGTAATGGTATATATGTAAATTTGTAAAATTGTAATTGTAATTTTTTAATTTGTAAAATTGTAATTGTATATATGTAAAATTCTAAAATTGTAGTTGTATTTGTAATTGTGCGTGAAATTGTAAAATTGTAATTGTAATTCTATGTAAAATATTTATAAAATTTTAATTGTATTACTGTGAATTGATTGTAATTGTATGTAAAATTCTAAAATTGTAATTGTATTAATGTAAAATGAATTTATTAAAATTTGTAAATTTTAAATAGTTGTAAAATAATAAATCTAGAATAATATGATTTATTGTAACATAATAAAATTTAGAAAATAATGCGAATAAATTCATGTACTTTAGAATTATCATTATTTTATTATGATCTTAGGTACAAAAAAATAACTAATTTATACTGTACGCCATTGTTTTTTAGATCAACATAATTGCAAATAATTATCAAGCGAATTATTGATTTTAACATTAACACAATTCAAATTACCAATTAATTCAAAATACATATTATAATGTTTTGGAAAACCCATCTTAAAAAGTATAAATATTGATGAAATAACACATGTACCATATCACTCTCGGTTCTCATGATCACCCTCATTATCTTCCAACTCGCATGACATGATAACACTATTGTTCTGAAAAATATGTTTTGATATAGGGTCATGTGTCAATACGAACCACCAATCCCTATCCAACACATCTGGGTAAAAAAACTCCTGGTTGCAGTGTTTAGGGAAAACATAGGGCTCCTTAGCTTCATCCCACATCTTTCTAGAGTTGATACATATCAACCTACTATCGCGATCTTCCTTTACATTATTCTGATCAAAGGTGTCCCACCATTTACACCTAAAAATAACACATTGGAAAGAAGAGAAATCCACTTCAATGATCTCTTGTATCTTTCCGACGTAACCTAACATCCCAAATCACCGCACCTGGTTGTTGTCGATCTGCTTGATGTACTCACTGGCATAATAGAAAGACTCATACGATATGTACCCCTTTGCCATAGACCCTTCGGGTTTTGCCCTTTGTTGAACAAAACCTTTCAATTTCTTCATGTACCTCTCTAGGAAAAACATCCAACGACAAGAAACCACCCCAACTAATTCAACCTCATCTACTAGGTAGATTAGAAGATGAACCTGTAAGTCCATAAAACTTGTCGGCAATTCCTTCTCAGACATGCAAACAATCTCAACTATCTCTTAACGCCACCGTGGAATGCTAGCCACATGAATCTCCTTTGAAGTGATCCAACGTACAAATGCAGATAATTTAGATATGGCACATCCTAGGTCTTGAGGGAATTCATGTTTCACACACCCACACACGAAAAAAGGATAATGACACTACAAAGTTATAAACACGTGCAATAATATACAAAATTAGTTATTTTTTATGATCCCCGCATAGGATAAAATTTATTAATATAACAAATAATAAAATCATGCTTTTGACATTATACGCACTCTTAGAAGATTTAAATGGTCATGCGATTTCAACCCCGACAAATGGTCATCCACGGTGAAGCAGCGCCGTAGTGAAGACCCATATGAAGTTAGCACCCTCACACCCATTATAACTTCCTTTGCCAAAGATATATCATCTTTTTAAAAAATCCATGGGACATCGCCTTCTTTGAAAAACCATGAATTAGAGGGACCAGCGCCTGCCTCTGATCCCGCACTTTCTAATCGTCTTGGCCAATGTTTCTTTTTAGTTTTTGAAGTAATAAGTTCTTTCCTAACAGCCAATGTGTCACTTTGTTTCAATGATATGTGCCTCCATAAAGAAGATGAAACATTTTTAAATATATGCATGGGATCTAATAAGTGGGTAATCTTAAGATGCTCCCAATTTGGGAGGTCATAAAAGATAGATTTCCTTTTCATCCCAATGGGAAATTTCTCAACATAAGTGTCGAAGAAATCTTGATCATCGAACATAGGCTCCCCATTTGAATCAAACATTTATATGAACTCCTTCTCCTTCTCTCTCTCATATACTCTAAGCCATTCAGCTGGTGTCATTATTGGAGGTATTTGGGTTCTCTCTCGTTTACCATTGAAAGCGGATGCTGCTCTTCTATAAGGGTGTTCTTCTAGTGGGAATACCTTGGAGCAATCATACACTGGCTTTCGTAGGTCCTTGGACCATCTAGCTTTCAGAGAAGGTCCACAACATTTATATCCAAAATACCCTTTTGTTACAAGACCTACGAGATTATATTTGTATACATTAATTAATATGCAGGGCACATTAAAGAATATCACGAAGATTAGAACAAATATTACAACGAATTAAATAACTAATATGTGAAAGAATATTGTTACGTATATAAACAAATCAATAAATTAAACATGTAATTTACCAGAGCAAACTCCTAAGGCTGGATAATCATGTGTCGTGTAAGCACATATGCCATACAACGTAAAACTCCTCTATGTTGCGATGGGTCTTGATACATCGTATACATTTATCCCATCCCATAATTCCTTCAATTCATCTACTAGTGGTTGTAAGTATACATCCATATTCTTCACTTGTCTTCTACTAGGGACTATGAGAGCCAACATAAGATGTTCATTCTTCATGGAAAACCATGGGGGGATATTGTTATTGATCACTACTACAGGCCAAATAGAATAGTTGGTGTTATGGGGGGAATATGGGTTGACGCCATCCATGGCTATGCTGAGTCGTAGACTTTGTACTTCATCCTTGAATTTTTCAGGCCATGTATCATGTATATGCTTCATGGCTATTGAATCAGTTGGGATTCGCATAACTCCCAACTCACTTCTGTGTGAGGCATACCATCCCTGCAACAACTAATTCTTTGCAATGAAAGAGCCTTTGAATCCTTGGGATTCTATGCACGTGCCTCAATATCTTAAAAGGAGGACCAATACGTGATTTACCCTTCTTTTTTGATTTATCATACCTGTCATGCCCACATTTCAGACACATCTGTTTGTCTGCATATTCTCCTATATATAGAATACAAACATTTGGACATACATGATATGATATGTACTCAACACCCAACATTTTCAACAATTTCTTTGCCTTTTCGCAGGTACCGACCAAGACATCATCACTCGAAAGAACCTTATCTTTGAATAACCTATAGTTGGTGATCATGGAAAAATATATTAATAAATGTACATTAATGTCGATATAATTATTAACGTTCATAAAATTTACCATTTGTAATGCTCATTGCAGTGTACTGATTATATTTCAAATTTATATAAGGGAGTACTTTATGGTAACTTACCTCAAAAGTTCCGAGAAACATGCATTCGACAAGCCAAACTTTGCTTTCAAGTTGTACAGTAACATCGTTGTCCCCAACTGGGTAGACTTTGACAGACCGTCAGGTCCAAAGAGAGGGGTGGTGGAAGTAAATTTAAGGCTTTCGAAAAAGGTGTCAGTGATATGAGCATCATCCCCTAGCTGATCATCGTTTTGGAATGCATCTAACAACATTGTCTCCATGGCAGTCGTATCCCTTAAGTAATCATCCATACCAACCTCTATTTGATTTCCTCCATTGCCAGCTTGTGAAGAACTACTATTGTTGTAGTCATTCCTAATTGGTGAATATGGACGTAGCGGGAATTGAATCGGTGGTTGATTCAACCATTCTTGCTATCGTTCTCTCCGATTTTTTCTCTTAATTCGGTTTTCTCTCAATTTGACATTATCGTGGGGTGCAACATAAGATGGTAGGTAGGTCGTTCATCATCACTATAATCTAATAATTAAAAAGAAAATATTTGAACATGATTAGTACAAAATATATGATATCAATTAATAACCATGTTGACAATATTGCATGATTATAAATTAGTTTGACGTTGAAATAATTACATATTAATCAATATATATACCAAAAAATCATAATTATAATTACCATCATTGTCCCGGGATTGTGGCTAGAAGATGCAATATTGTTACAATTGGCAGGGTGAAGCAACTGTCCATTTTCATCTACCAAATGCGCCTTGTGGTATGCAACTCTTGATAAGGGCTTCTGACATTTTGGAGCAGTTTGAATATTTTGTGCATCTGAACTCGATGCTGAATTTGCATGACCCTGCAAATTTGTATACATTATAAATTTAATTAAGTTGTGCATGATTCACTACTTGGATAAAAAACATAAATTCAATTAGATAGTGAAAATATAAATAAAATCTGAAGTAAATATTACGTGGAGAAATCTGCGATGGACTTTGATAAATATTATGGAACGAGCTAGATTTTGAAGAATTGTCCATTCCATATAATTATGATATTTTCTCCCTGCATTTGAGAAAAACAATAATAAATTTTGATGCACACACCTAAATGTAATTTCGAAGTGTAATGTACAGATCACCGCACCGGTGTGTTTTTTGGTAATGCGCACTGGTGCCGTTTTATACCCAGACGCACTGGCGACGAATAACCAAAAAAAAAAAAGGGCGGTAAAATATTTTCGAAAAATCTAATTTCATAAAACATTTCTTTAAATATTAAACACTTTTCATTATTTCACTACTTTTGCAAAAAATTTCAGCTAGAGATTTGAAGAATACATACCTGAAGAAAATAGAGCACGAGAGCACTATGGAGCATGGAAATACGTTCGAACATAAGTATTCAGACGATTAGAATTCCAAACTTCTGGTGATTCAAACCTTGCACCATAGAATTTCAAACGATGTGAGTAAAGTGTTGTTGTTGTTGTTGTTGTTTTATTTTTATTTTTATTTTTATTTATTTATTTTTTATTTTTTTTATTTTTTAAATAAATCGATGCGCCCTGTGTACCTGAGCACACCAATGCGCTCTATTATCTCAGCGCACCGCAAAAGTACTGTGATAACAAATTTAAAAAACAAAATATTTTTTCTCAGTTCGCCATTTGTAAAATATGCAGTCAGTGCGCTATTTCATTATGGCGCACCGCGAACGTTTTGTTTCAATAAAAAAATAATAACAATAATAATAAATAAATAAAATTAAAAATAATAAATAAATAAATACAATCTTACATTCTATTTGTTTCTGCCCTTTCTTCTCCCTCTTTCTGTGATTTCAGAACTAGGGCTTTTCAATTTATATTTATAGGGTTTGTATTGCTAAATATAGACCTAAGACATCCAACCAACGGTTTATCGGTACAACATATGTAAAATATGGCACTGGTTTATGCTACAAAAACTAACACTAGACGATTTTTATTATTTTTTCATGGTTAATTGGTGCAATGATTGACATGCAACGCACCAATTCTCCTTGTTGACATAGAGTACCATACGATCTATTATAAGACATCCATGAACTGGCATTAGTGCGTAAACCATGAATGGCGTACCAGTTTCTTGAGATTTTTTTTTACTTGAAAAATTGACAATTTATTTATAAATATATTAATGAATGATATGGTACAGGTTTGAGATTGATAAAGAAATGACTCACAAGAGATCAAGTAACAAAAATACTAAATAGTTAAACAATAACAGAGAACCCGTCTGAAGAGCTGTGCGAAACCTATCTGCTTCTGCCCGCGCGTTGCTGCCCCTGCGGCTGCGCCTGCTCTTGCAGGGCCTGCTGCTCCTGTCACTTCTCGGTTGGAGTTCTATCTTTGGCGCCTGTCTCTGGCCCAGATTCAGTCTGTGGCTCTGTTCTCGGGTTGCGGCGGGCTCTCTATACCTGCTTTCGCGCCTCTTTCGTCTTGCTTTTGAGGCTGTTCTGAGGCCTTTTCGCATGGAGAACCTGGACGCTCATTCTCCTCTTCCTCCTCCTCTGAACTCTGCTGCAGATTCCTTCAGCCTCCTTCTGGCCTCGCTTCCAAAGAAGAGAACATCTGAAGCTACGAAATTTGTCAAAAAGTTGGATGACATTCCTGAGATTTCGCTGCCTGGCGAGGGTCCTATTCAAGTGGCCCTCTCTCTGGCCGACCGAGCTCTCATAGGCCAGTTCACTGGCCTTTGGCCCTCGCCCAAATCCACTGAGATCTGGGTTGCTAAAAACTGGGCTCCCCTCATTATGCACAGCGTGTCCTCTTACTTCCTAGGAAGAGGGTATTTCCTATTTGAATTCGTTGACAAGGAGGACAAAGAGCTCATCTTCAGGAATGACCCATATTTCATGGGTCCTCAAGGGCTCTACCTCAATAAATGGACCCCTGATTTCGATCCTGCGGTAGATGTTCCAACCACTGTCCCAGTCTGGGTCAGACTCCTGAATTTGCCTATGCATTGTTGGAATTGGGATTCGTTAAAGCATATCGGGAACACCCTGGGAAAATTCATAGATCGCGCAAATAACAAAGACCAGTACGACTGTGCTCGTATCTGCGTCGAAGTCGATCTGGAAGTGGGTCTGCCGGAGGCCATTAAGCTCAAGGTTAGAAACTGGTCTCACATTCAAAAGCTCGACTATGAGCAACTTCCTTTCAAGTGTCGCAAATGTCACGTCTATGGACACTTCGCTAGAGGATGCCCGAGTAATGTTGAAGCTACCAAAGGAAAAGATGAGGGCTGGAATCAAGTCAAAAGGGCAAGGACGAACAAAAAAAATGTTGGAGCCCAGGCAAGCAAAGGATCTCAATCTACTGGTCAGCAAATCCAGACTTCTAAAGGGCAAGGTAATAAATTTGAACCTCTTAGTCTCAATTCTATAGAGCTGCAGGATGTTGAAACACAGAATGACTCCTTAGGCAAAGACACTACCCCAGAACCTAAGCAAGGTGTCAATACACCAAGCAGACTCAAGGGGAAAAATACAGAAACGGAGGACATGGTGCAGGTCTCAGAGGAATCTGAGGAGGAAGGCGAAATAGGGGATTCACAAGCCTCAACCCAAAGATCAACAAGAGGACGAATGCCTGAGTAGGAAAAAAGGGAGCAGGAAACATTCAAAGACAAACTCCAAGGTACTCAGCCAACCCTTGAGAAACTGTTGGAAAAATCGGCAAAGAAGACAAGAAACCAGAGTGGCTCTAAGGGAGCCCAACACTCCCAAAAAAGTAAGTAATGAAAATTGTCTGCTGGAACTGTAGAGGTCTGGGCAGTAAAGTGAAAGAAGAAGCTATAAGGAGCACAATACGAATAGAAACTCCTGATCTTCTATTAATCCAGGAGACCAAGATGGAGGAAGCGGCTTTCCTCCATTCCAGTCATAGTTTTTGGAATAAAGGTGGGGGGCTGGCTGTCTTGTCTAGAGGGGCATTTGGCGGCCTGGGTACGTTATGGAATGCAAACAAATACTTGCTGCTCAAAGCAATCCCTAACACTCACTGGCTGTTCCTGAAACTTCAACTCATTGAGTCTACGAATGAAATTTGTCTTCTAAATGTCTATGTCCCGGCTAATGCAGGAGAGAAGAAGTCCTGTTGGGACTCCATCAGAAATCTTGCTGATTCTGAGAACCTTGAAAACATCATTATAGCTGGAGACCTTAATATCACTCTAGCACAGTCTGAAAAACGGGGTGGCAGCATTGTAAGAGACTCTGCTAGGGAATGGGTAGAGGACCTCATGCATGAGTGGGATCTTATTGACATCAAGCCCCTAAATGGTAAGTTTACTTGGTCCAACAAAAGAATTGGCCCTAGCCATATAGCTGCCAGATTAGACAGATTTTTAGTTCAAAGCTCCTTCCTGCTTCGTGGGTTAGAATCTAGATTGCGCATTCTCCCTTGCAGTGCCTCTGATCATAGGCCTATTTTGCTTGAGCTATCGGCGCATAAGGACCTAGGGCTTATCCCGTTCAGATTTAGCCCCCTTTGGATCCAGCTTCCAGGCTTTAAGGAAAGAGTTAAGGAAATCTGGGACTATCCGGTTACTGGCTCGCCTTTCTATGTGTGGGAAGAAAAGCTCAGAAGGCTTAAATCTGAGCTAAAATGCTGGGCAAAATCTATCCCATGTCCGGCTTCTGAGCGGAAAACAGCTCAAGACTCTTTAGAGGCTCATCACCTTCATATGGAGAACGCTGACATTACTTCTGAAGACCTTAATATGGAAGTGGACCTCCAGCAAAAGTTTCACAAGGCCTGCAGGGCGGAAGAAGAACTTTGGAGGCAAAAATCTCGCAGCCTTTGGCTAAAGGCTGGGGATAGAAATACCTCTTTTTTTCACAAGCAGGCTAATGCTAGAAAAAACTTCAACATAATATCTGAAATTAAAGAAGGAAATGCTGTTCACAAGGAGTTCGAGAACATCAAAAAGGCTGCCTTCAATCACTTTAAGAACCTGTATGGCGAAGATGAAGTTGGGATTCACTCTGAGATCTTTTTCGAAAGGATCCCCAAAGAGGTAACTTCCAGCATGAATAAAATTTTGGAAGCAAAAGTTACTACGGAAGAAATTAAGTCTGCTCTGTTTGAGATGAACCCTGACAAATCCCCCGGACCTGATGGTTTTACTGCCAGATTTCTCCAAGTCTGCTGCCAAATTGTTGAAAAAGACTTATGTAAAATGGTTAGGAAATCCCAATCTTGCCAAAAAATCGGGGGAAGTACCAATTCTGCTTTCCTTGCCCTCATTCCGAAGGAAAAGGGAGCTAATGTCTTTGACAGATTCAAACCCATCTCGTTATGCAATATTGGATACAAAATTATAACTAAGGTTATTGCAAACAGGTTGAAAGGTATTCTTCCCAAACTCATTCTGGAAAACCAAGGAGGTTTTGTGCAGTGAAGACATATAGTAGACAATTTCATTCTTGTCCAGGAGGCGATCCACTCTCGCATCCAGCGTAAGGAGAAAGGTATGGTTATAAAGCTAGACCTGGCAAATGCTTTTGACCGAGTTAATCACAGCTTCCTTGTTAGTGTTCTTCGAAAGTTTGGCTTCGGGGAGAGTTTTATAAATTGGATTAGCGCTTGCATTTCCGAGCCTTGGATCTCTCCGTTAGTGAATGGAAGAGCTGCTAGCTTCTTCAAAGCCTCGCGTGGGTTGCGCCAGGGTTGCCCTCTTTCCCCTCTTCTTTTTGTCCTTCAAGCTTCAAGCTTCAGTTTTAAGTTTCTATTTAAATAAGGAAATGGCTGAGCAGGAAATTTTGGGTCTATGTATTGCAAGAGGTGTTAGAAACATTAACCATGCCTTGTTCGCTGATGACACTTTATTGTTGGGCGCAGCCTCTCTGCCTTCTGCCCGTAAATTCAAAATGGTCCTTGAAAAGTTCTGCGCTGCTTCTGGAAGCATGCTCAATAAAGGAAAATGCCACGTCTATAGCTGGAATATATCCTCCTCTCTGCTCACAGCTATCTCCAAGGGCTTTGGTTTTGCAGGCTCGAACTCCTGGTCGTCTTTCAAATACTTGGGACTTCCAGTCTTTTTCAAATCTACCTTTTGCAGAGACTGAGATCCTCTCATTGACAAATTCAAATCTCGAATTCAGGCTTGGGGTCTTTCGTGGCTGAACTTGGTAGGCAAAACAGTTATGGTCAAATCGGTGCTCTGCAGCTTACCCATTTTCAAATTCTTTGTTCTATTAGCGCCCTCTGGTGTTCTTAAGAAACTGGACGATCTCATTCGGCGCTTCTTCTGGAAAGGAGGCAAAAACAATGAAAACCGCATCCCCTTGGTGAGCTGGGAGAAGATCTCCCGTCCTGTGCTGGAAGGTGGTCTAAAGCTGAAATCTCTCCACGAGCAGAACGCTGCCATGGGTGCCAAAATTATCTAGCGCATGGTCGACATCAATCCGGGCTGGGCGCAGAAGGTTCTGTGGCGAAAATACTTCTTGGGCCCAAGAAAGCGATGTCTGGACAATCCTAAGTCTGTTCCCCGTTCGCATCTGGCCAAATTCTGTATTTCCTCTGTTCCGCTCATTCAACAACATGCGTTTTGGGTGCCTGGGAATGGCAAAGTAATTGATTTATGGCAAGATCGGATTATGATGAAGCATCCGCTTGCTGAGGAGTCCTCTCTGTAGCCCCTTCGTCTCTGGATGGCTAATACCGGTCTAAATACTCTATGGGATCTCTCGAGATGGTCGGAGAATAGATGGATCGGTTGGATCGATACACAGGTGCCACCAAACTTGAAAGATTTGTGGGATTTGTTGTTGTCTCTCCTCCACGGTCGAGCGCTAATTCGCCGCAACCAAGCTGACAAGCGTGGTTGGGGGCCTTCTGGCTCCTACACCGTCGCTATGGGGTATATTAAACAGTTGGAAATTCCCCACGTTCCTCCGAATCCTGCGGTCTGGAAAGGTCTGTGGAAACTTAAATCCATCCCAAAAGTCGATCATTTCTATTGGCTCATGTGCCATAACAGAAATCTCACTAATGACAGGCTTCAAAAAAGAGGTTTTCATGGCCCTTCCAGGTGCCGGATGTGCTGGGCGGAAGAAGAAAGCATGAGCCATTTAATGCTGAGATGCAAGTTCGTTGTAGAGGTGTGGACCGAGCTTCTGTCCACTTGGGGTGACAGATCTCTCTTTCCTAGCTCTATCCCGGAGCTATTTTCCACTTGGCCCTTCATTTATCCTGGAGGTTCCCCTAAGAACAAGAGTCTTGAAGACATTTGGCTTTTGCTCCCTAAATTTGCCTGTTGGCAAATTTGGCTTGAACGGAACAGTAGAACTTTCAAAGATAAGGATCAGCCAGCAAAAATCGTCATAGCCAAAATTAAGGCTCAGCTTAAAGAAAGCTTAGATAGCTGCCTAGAAGAATCAAATCTCAGCCAGAGAGATAAGGATTGGAGCAACTCGTTGGGCTTCAACATTTCGGCAACTCCTAAGCAAAGCAAGATTAAAGAAAGCTGGCAGATTCGACTCAATGAGAATGACTTTTCCGTTTGGCTTCTTAACCATTCCTCTCCCCTCTTGTTCTTTGATGGTGCCCCTAAAGGTAACCCGGGGAAAGCTGGGGCGGGTGGAGTGATAAAAAACAATGAAGGCACGATTATTCACAGGTTCGCCTGGGGCTTGGATATCTCCTCCAGCATTCAAGCTGAGGCTCTTGCTCTTCTTTAAGGCCTCATGCAAGCTAAAAATCTTGGCATCAAAGAAATAGTTGTGGTTGGGGATTCTCAATCACTCATCCAATGCTTGGTAAATGGCATTGATCCGAAGGATATCAGATTTGCTATACTGATTAAGCGAATTACTGTTGTTCTCAAAACTCTCCAAAAGGTCACTTTTTTCATGTGCTCAGAAACAACAACAAAGAAGTTGATCTTGAAGCTAACAAAGCAGCCCTTCTCCCTGCAGGCTCTTTGTTAAATAATGGTCACGAGGAATGGGCTCCCATTCCTTAGCTTTTTAGCCCAAGCTTTTATGTTCTTGTTTTTCCATGTTTTTCTGCATTCTATTACAACAATTTGTCTGCATCCACAAAGCTGGAAAAATTGTGGAACTCACTGCAAGGAATATCTATAAGAAAATAGGGAATAGACATAGTTACTTTCTAAATTCTGTGACAATAGTGAAAGACAACGAAGCAGGGCTTCATTTTGTAATCTGTTTGAAGGCTTCTTTGCCCAAGTTCTAATGCAAATCATAACCGTTCTTGTTAAAAAAAACAAAAAAAAAAAAAACAAAAACAAAAATACTAATAACACATCAAGAAAAACAAAAAAGGCAAGTTCTTTGTATATTATTTACAAAAAATATTATTTTTGAACTCTATGTAAGTTTACTTAATATGTATTATTTACTGTGCAGCATGCAGAGCCACAAAATGACGAAGCTCGATAAGATTATTTCTGATCTAGGACCAATTAGCGTAAAAGCTTGATGGAAAAATTGAAAAATGATAAATCAGGTGAATGAAAAAATACTATCGATCCAATCTGAGTTTCTTTTTTTAGTTTTCATTGATAATATAATTAAAATTATTAGATAACATGTGTCAAACAGTCTATTAATTCACATATGTTTAATGTTTTATAAGGACCAACAACTCGGAAAATGAATGTTGTTCTAAGAAAAGAAAAACATAGAACATGCAAATGAAAATGAATTGCTCCTTAGCTCATCTAGAGTGATGCTGGAGGTTAACGAAAGGGGGGAAATATTTTACAAAAGTTTGAGGGATTTAGTGGAACGAATGTATAGACGTTCTTTCCACTTACAATATAAAAACCAATCCAATGATTCAAAGAACCAAATTTTATCTAAACTACAGAAAGAGTTTCCAGAGAATTGGTCAATGAGACATGTCATACTTTTAATAGCAAAAACGCACAACAACAAAAAAGAAGGAATGAAAAAGTAATTTTCATTTAAATGTTTTGTCTAGAATTATTTATAAATATCACTTTTGTTATATTTACTTTTCATATATCAATATAAAAATTAAATAGTTTATTGTCATGTTACATTTTCAGGAACATTATGAAAATCTCAAAAAATGAATGAGCTGATATCAGAAATATGCCAATAGGAATGTCCAAAAAGGTGTACAAGGAGATGGTCAAAGAAATGGACAAAATTGCATTGCGGGAGGAGCCATCTCAAGAACAACATGCTTCAAATGTAATATGTAATCATTGAATTTTTTGATCATTAGGTACAATAAATAAACAATTTAGCATTAAATATTAATTTTCAAGTATTTTCTTATAGAAAATAAAAGCAAATGGAACCCATTCAGCACATAAAACAAGACGACAAGGAAGAAAATGGTTGATATCTAAGTTTGTGAGTAATTGTTACTTCCTTATAACAACTTAATTAAATTTATTTTTTGTATTTTTTAAGTTGTTTTACAAAAATCATCAATGAATGTCTTCAAACAGGTGTTAACATACAAATAAGAACCATCAGAGGAATTGATTGAAATTGAGTTAAATATGGGTTGTGAGTATATGTTGGCATATCAGAACTTAATTATGGAATTTGTAAGCATCTATCGATCTTGTTTTACTTAGCTTCGTCTATAATTAATAGAACAAAAACATCTTTTATATTAAATATATGATTTGTTATGGGATATAAAACTTGCAGGAAACAAAGTATGGAACTGCGCCAACAGATGAAATCTTGAAAGATGGCATGTTACATGGTTTTGAAAGAATGTGTATAGTTTATGAGTCAATTGTTGCAATGGTACACCATTTCTTTTCGATTTACATTGATGTATATTGTTTAATATTGCAATTTTCATTATTCTCACCAATGTATATACACTCATTATAGTTTATTTTTATGTTTGTAGTTGAAAGGTGAAGAAGAAGAAAACAATCAACACCGTGAACAAAACATTCCTGAAAATAACCCAAGTCATGGAAGTAGCTCTAGCAGTGACAACAGTTCAAGCGAATAATGATGATCACTATGTTTGGATATCAAAGCAAGGCGTTCTATTTTTTGAAACATGTCTGTGGAATCAAACATTTTCTTTAATGTGATGGACATAGTGTCCTAATTCAAAGACAAAGGGATACCAATAACTGTCCCATTATGTATGACAAAGAATGTCTTATTCATATATATATATATATATATATATATATATATATATATATATATATATATATATATATATATATATATATGTTTTAATTTATTCTATTAAGTGCTTCTCTCCATTGCCATTCTCAAATGCACTAATAATTAATTCATATGAATATCGTTATAAGATATATATGTGTCGACTTTGATGAATAATGAATTTAAAACAATCACAATAATTGCATCACAAGGTGTCGATGTTTCTAAAAATACAAATGAAACCGTGCGTGTCGGCCATCGTACACCGGCAGTGTTTGTATTCTTAGGCGTTAATTTCAAAGGTATTTACAACATATGGGCACCGCACAAATACCAAAACCAATTAAAAATATCGAGGCGTTTATGCGGTACGGTGCACCGGTGCGTTTATGTGTCTATATGCACTAGTGTCGTTGTACGAACTATGGGCACCGCACGAATACCGATACCAATTATAAATCTCGGCGTGTTTGTGTGATACTACGCACTGAGACGTTTATGTGTCTATACGCACCAGTGCATTTATACGACCTATGGGCACCGCACGAATACTGATACCAATTATAAAGCTCGGTGCATTTGTGTGATACTGTGGACCGAGGCATTTAAGTGTCTATACGCACCGGTGCATTTGTACAACCTATGGGCACCGCAAAAATACCGTTACCAATTATAAATCTTGGTGCATTTGTGTGATACTGCACACCGGTGCATTTCTATACGTCTACGCACCAGTGCGTTGATACAACCTATGGGAACCGCACAAATCCCAAGACCAATTAGAACAACCTCGTGCGTTGTATCACCAACACTACGCCCGGTGCGGTTTTATACCTTAACGGCCCAGTGCATTCTCCTTCGACTGCCCCAGGGCGCTTGCTACATGTACGCACCAGTGTGTTAAATCTTGAGTAGCTCACCGATGAAAAAAACATTCGTAATAACCTCCGGCCGCCCTTTTTTTTTAGTTGTGTTGAATTTTCTTTAAAAGCTCCGCCAAAACCTCCGTAACCATAAACGGATGTTGTAGCAAATGTTTTTTTTGACAATTTTGGCCAATTTTATAACACTAAAAACCTCCTTTATAACCTCCTCTAGAGGGTTTTTTCCTTGTAGTGCTCTTAGTACATATATGTATGTATGAAAATAAAACAGTAGAAAATTTATTTAACAAAAGGTTATAGTGAAGGCAAAACAACATACTTACAAAACATCCTAACCTTGTCTTTTAAACAAAAATGCTAGCTTATTACCTATAGCATAAATAGAGTTTTCAAGTCTTCAAGAATTGAATCCCAAATGATCTTTACTAATATATTTTCTTAAAAAAACTTTGAAGATACAAACTACTTTGCAATGCATAGCATTAAATGAAAGACATGATAATGTCGTGCCTCTTCTAGCCCTAGATTGGTTAGATTTGATTATTATAAGTTGGTAGTGTCCATATCATCAAGAATTTGGTGCATAGTGTCCTCCTCTTAATATCTAGATGTGTATGATTTGTGGCATCCTATAATTTGAGGTTATTGACTAATTTCTTTTGCTCAAATCATGGAATAGGTTATGTATGTCAAAGTTCTCATAATTATGAAATACTAAGCCCAAAACCAATGTTTTTTCTTGTGAAAATTTGTGGTGAATGAGAAAATTGAAGTCTTGTTACACTACATGGATTCTTTGTCCCAATGAAGGGATATTTACATGTCTTTGGTGTTGGAAAATGCAATATGGTAGCTTATTAATTCTAATTTTCCTTAACCTTAATACTTGCTTGTGAACCTAGTTGTTGTAACAGGTACCTGGCCGAAAATAATTGTTTGGAATCTGTAGTAGGTAACAGGAAAATTTGATGGGTTTTTTTCGCTGTGCGCTGTGCTGAGCTAGGTCAAGCGCGCCCCCGTCTGCGTTTATGAGCAGCAACACTGCTTCCTGCGGCGACCTGCCTAGGGCTCTGCCCCCATGGAGGCGCAGGGCTCGCCCAAGGAGCCTCCTCCGCCTCCCTCTTCCTCCGCAGTGGATTCTTTCAATCAACTTCTGGCTGGTTTGCCCCAGAAGAAAAAAAAATGAAGCAGCCAAATTTGTGAAGAAGCTAGAAGATATTCCGGAGATCTCTTTGCCTCCAGAGACCTCCATCAAAGTTGCTTTGTCTCTAGCTGACCGTGACCTCATTGGCCAATTCACCGGCCTTTGGCCCTCTTCGAAATCTACCGAGCAATGGGTTAATAATAACTGGGCTCCTCTGATCAAGCAAAACGTCACCTTTTATTTTCTTGGGCAAGGGTTCTTCCTCTTTGAATTCTCCTCCAAAGAAGATAAAGATTTGATTTTCCATAATGGGCCCTCAGGGTCTATATCTGAATAAATGGACGCCGGACTTCGATCCGACAGTCGATGTTCCCACGACGGTTTCGGTGTGGGTTCGGCTCCCAAACCTCCCAGTCCATTGTTGGAACTGGGATTCCTTGAAACACATCGGCAACGCCCTTGGGAAATTCATAGATCGGGCAAACAACAAGGATCAGTATGACTGTGGTAGAATCTGCATATAAGTAGATCTAGAGGTGGGTCCCCCGGAGGCCATCAAAATCAATGTCGGCAGTTGGTCTCATGTGCAGAAACTGGACTATGAGCAACTGCCATTTAAATGCAGGAAATGTCATGTTTATGGTCACTTTGCTAGAGGTTGTTCGTCCAATGATGAGCCAGAGAAAGGAAACGAAGAGGGCTGGAACCAAGTTAAGCGTTCAAATATCTCTCGCAAAGGTCAAAAATCTGGAGGCCCTAATGGCAAAGGTCCTCTTCAGGCCAATGCTCAAAAGCCCCCTCCCAAAAAGCGACAAGAACATAAATTCGACCCCCTAAGCCAACAAACAAAGGCAACTCAGGAAATCGAGATTCAAAAGCCAGTCTCACCAAGCAAAGGCACCCCCCTCTTCCTCTCCCAAAGGAACAAGTGTTGCAGAAAGCTCCAAAGGCATTCCTCTAGAAGTTGAGGAAGAAGAACAAGAATCGGAAGAATCAGAGGAGGAAGGAGAAATAGGAGAGTCTCAAGCCTTGGTAAGAAGATCCACAAGAGGCCGCAATACTGACAGGGAAAAAAGAGAGCAGGAAACGTGCTTTAGGGCAGCGAACCAACTCTTGAGAAGATGTTAGCCTCAAAGCCAAAGATGGTGAAAAAGCAGCCCCAAGGCTCCAAGGGAGCCCATCATAAACATAAATAATGAAGGTCATATCCTGGAACTGTAGAGGTATGGGGAGTAAAAACAAGGAAGAAGCCATTAGAAGTTTAATAAGAATAGAATCTCCTAACATACTTCTCGTCTAGGAGACCAAGCTGAAAGACGTAGTCTTTCTGCATGCAAGCAAGAAACTCTGGAATAGAAGTGAAGCAAGAGCAATCTCTGCCCGAGGAGCCTCGGGAGGACTAGGCACCATATGGAATGCTAGCAAATTTTCAGTTATCTATGAGGCTAGCAATACTCATTGGTTGCTGCTACAAATGCAGCATCTGGTCACCAAAGAAATTTTCTGTCTTTTCAATGTATACTCTCCAGTTAATATTGGGGGAAAAAAGGACTGTTGGGACACTATAAGGCACCAAGCAGATCTAGCAAACTTCGAAAACATAATCATTGCTGGAGATCTCAATCTCACCCTTCATTCGTCTGAAAAAAGAGGAGGCAGCGTAGTTCGAGATTCGACAAGGGAATGGGCGGAGGATCTTATGCAGGACTGGGACCTGCTGGACATCAAACCTACCTCCGGTAAGTATTATTGGTCTAACAAAAGAACTGATCCAGGCCATATTGTTTCTAGACTGGATAAATTTTTTATTCAAAGTTCCTTCCTGTTATTAGGACTAGAACCTAAAATGCATATTCTCTCTTGCAGCACCTCGGATCATAAACCCATCAAGCTAGAACTCTAGTCCCACCTAGAACTGGGCCCTATTTCTTTCAGATTTAGCCCTCTCTGGGTCAAGGAGCCATATTTCATGCAATTAGTCAAGGATTGTTGGAAACAGCCAGTCAAAGGCTCCCCCTTCTTTGTCTGTGAGGAAAAGCTCAAAAGGGTGAAAGGGGCACTAAAAAGATGGGCCAAATCGTTGCCCAATCCAGCTACAGAAAGAAAAATTATCAAAATATCTCTAGCCACTCATCAACTACAAGTGGAGGATGCCGTCATTACTGATGAGATCTTAGACAAAGAGGCTCACCTTCAACAGAGTTTTCATAAGGCCTGCTTGGCTGAAGAAGAATACTGGAGATTAAAGTCCCGAAGCCTTTGGCTCAAAGCAGGGACAGGAACTCTTCTTTCTTCCACAAACAAGCCCAGGCCAGGAAATGCTTCAACTCAATATCCGAGATCAAGGAGGAGAATGTCATCCATAAGGACTTTAAGGACATCAAGAAAGCAACCTTCTCTCACTTCAAAAACTTGTATAGTGAGGACACGGATCCGGATAAATATCCAGATCTATTAGATATTGTTCCACATTCAATCTCTCCCAGAATGAATGCTCTCCTAGAGGCCAAAGTATCCAAGATTGAAGTTAAAAATGCCCTTTTTTCCATGGATCCTGATAAGGCCCTTGGACCGGATGGTTTCTCTGCCAGGTTCCTACAAGCCTGTTGGTCAATAGTTGAAAAGGATCTCTTCAAAATGGTCCAAAAATCCCAAGATTTTCATAAAATTGGGGGCAGCACAAACTCAGCTTTTTTAGCCCTCATCCCTAAGGAGAAAGGAGCCAACAACTTCAACAGATTTCGCCCGATCTCCTTGTGCAATATAGGGTACAAGCTAATTACCAAAGTGATTGCAAATAGATTAAAGCACATTCTTCCCAAAGTTATTCCGGAGAACCAAGGAGGCTTCATCCAGGGCAGGCAGATTGTGGACAACTTCACCTTAGTCCAAGAGGCAATTTACTCAAGCTTACACCGAAATGAATAAGGTATGGTTATCAAACTCGATTTAGCAAATGCATTTGATCGAGTAAGACACAACTTTCTGTTAAATGTCTTGAGCAAGTTTGGTTTTGGTGTAAGTATCATAAATTGGATCCGAGCTTGCATCTCGGAGCCCTGGATTGCACCTCTAGTGAATGGCAGAGCCACAAATTTCTTTAAAGCCACGAGAGGTCTTAGGTAGGGGTGCTCACTCTCCCCTCTGCTCTTTGTCATCCAAGCCTCAGTTCTCAGCTTTCTATTAGATAAGAAGACGCAAGATCAAGATATCAATGGACTTCGTATAGCAAGAGGGGTAAAAAACATAAACCATGCCCTCTTCGCGGATGATACCTTGTTATTGGGGGCTGCCACTCTATCCTCAGCCTCCAAGTTCAAAGTAGTGCTGGATGAATTTTGTGAGGCCTCTAGCAGTGTCTTAAACAAGAACAAATGTCACATTTACAGTTGGAATACTTCGCCCAGATTGCTCTCTGCTATTGCTAGATGCCTGGGCTTTGCAGCCTCCTCTTCTTGGACCTCATTTAAATATCTGGGCCTTCCTGTATTTCATAAAAGCTCTCTCAGTAAAGACTGGCTCCCTCAACTTGAGAAATTTAAGAGCAAGCTTCAAGCCCGGGGTTACTCCTAGCTCAACATTGTTGGTAAATCAGTTCTTATAAAATCTGTGCTCACCAGTCTTCCCCTATTTCATTTCGTTGTTCTTCTCTCTCCGGTGAGTATCCTTAGAAAAATGGAGGAGTGTATTCGACGCTTCTTCTGGATAGGAGGCAAACAGAATGAAAACAAACTGCCTCTAGTCAACTGGGAGACCATCTCCAAGCCTCTGTGGGAGGGCGGATTGAACTTTAAAAATCTCAGTCACCAAAACATTTCTATGGGAGCGAAATTAATATGGAAAATTATCGCGCCCAAGCCAGGCTGGGCTCAACTGGCTCTCTAGAAAAAAATATTTCAGAGGTCCTCGCACCTGCTGTTTGGACACTCTGATTCATCTGCCTAACTCTTCTTTCCTCAATATTTATGCCAAAGTTGCTCCTCTTATCAAATCACATTCTTTTTGGGTCCTATAAAACGAGAAAAGGATAAATATTTGGACTGATAGAATTATGAACACTGATCCAATTGAAGACAGGGGTTCCATCAGTGCGCTGCGTTGCTGGATGGAAGGAGCTGAGATGAAAACGCTGTGGGATATTTCTGTGTGGAACGACTCAAATTGGGCAGGCTGGAAACAAATCGATGTGCCAAGACATCTGCAGCAAGAATGGCGTTCGCTGTTGGGCTTTCTCCATGGCATGGCGCCCATTCACATCTGCAAAAAGGACACGAAAGGCTGGGGACAGAAGGTAAATGGGTACGTTGTTGCAATGGGTTATGATAAGCTGAGGGAGAGGCCCTACGTTCCCCCTGATACAGTGCCATGGCAAGGCATCTGGCGCTACCCCTCGTGGCCTAAAGTGGATTATTTCTCTTGGCTCCTATGCCACAGTAAAATACTTAGGCATGAAAATCTGCAGAGGAAAGGGTTTCACAGTCCCTCAAAATGTTCTTTGTGTAAAGAAAATTCAGAGAGTGTTACCCATCTAATGTTAGAATGCAGATTTTCTATGCAGATATGGTTTACATTCCTTCACACGTTGAACTCCAACATCACGCTCCCAAGTTCCACTGCTGAGTTATTTTCTAAGTGGGCGAATAGGTATCCCGGTCCTCCTCCAAAAAATCAGGTAATCAAAGCTGCTTGGTCTATTCTCCCAAAGGTAATATGCTGGCAGATTTGGCTTGAACGGAACAAAAGAATTTTCAGAAACATTGAGAAGAACCTAAAAGCAATAGAAATCAAGATCAAATGCCATCTAAAAGAGTGCCTGATTGACTTAAAAGATGACTCTAACCTTAGTCAACAAGACATAGCTTGGGGTTCTTTCCTTGATTTGCGTTTCCAAAAAGATGTAAGGAATGCCCCTCCTCCAAAAGCTTGGAAAATAATTGAATCCGAAAAAGACTTTAAAGACTGGATCATAAATCAAACAAGACACTCTCTCTTCTTTGATGGGGCAGAAAAGGGCAATCCAGGCAAAGCTGGTGCAGGGGGCGTTATTTTAAATCCAGATGGCAAAAAGACACACTCCTTCGCCTGGGAGCTGGGCCACTTAACCAGCATTCAAGCTGAGGCATTGGCTCTCTTTAAAGGACTCAAGATTCTCAAAGCCTTAAACATTAGTGAAGCAAATGTATTTGGCGACTCCCAGATCATCATAAATGCAATTATATCTAACTCTCCAGCTTTGGACTTAAAACTCGCAAGACTAATTGCCAGAATCAAGGACTTGGAAAACTCTTTCCAGAAGCTGAATTTCTTCCATGTGCTGAGAATTAACAATAAAGAGGCGGACATCGAAGCCAATAAAGCTACCGTCCTTTCTACTGGGGTCAAGATGAAGGATGAAGAAGAATCGTGGGAACCCATTCCATAAGCTAATTTGCTGCCATGTTTTACTATTTTCTCTTAAGTCAATTTGTTTGTATTTTTAAATTTGGAAAATTTTATGAAATCAAATCCATAGTAACATCACTAAAGAGAAGGATTCCAAGCATTAGTTCCACAATCATCCTTAGTGGGGAGGTGCAACAGGTTATAGCCCTACTTCATGTAATCAGAATTTTGGCATTTAGGCCAAGTTTGAAATAATATTCCATAACCGTTACTGTAAAAAAATAAAATAAAAAATACTTTCTTGTGAACCCCCCAATGCGGGTGTTTAAGAACGATTGTACGAAGAGAGGCCTGTGGGATGGCGCGTGGCAAGGCCACATGGCCACCCACAAGCCACACCTATGGCATTCAATAGCATTTATGAACCTTGGCTGTCACCCCGAGCGGCATTTACTCTGCTGCATTCAACGAGGCTGCTCCCTTCGCATCAAAATGCCACTCCTTGTTCACTCGTCTGGCTATACTCTTCGGCCCTTTGGCTATGCCTTTCGTCCCTCTGCGAAGCTCCAACTCTCGTCTGCTGATTCTATGCCGCTCCAGTCTTCCCCTCTATGAAGTTGCTGCTCCCCTGAGGTTGCGGAGCCAAGCTCTCGCACGTCGACTGGACGGCGTTGCAGTCTCAGAAGCTGTATCGAATTTCTTCCGGACCACCACTACTCTCAGAGTCTCCTTTGCCAATTGCGCTTCTCGGCTTCCTTCGGCCTCAATTCTTCCTCCGCATCTCAGTTGCCTCCCGCCAGCCCTGCCTCCTCCTCTGCTCAACGCGTCTTCCACCCCTACTGTGCCAACATGCCTCGTATAAGGCATCGCATGCAATGTCAGCGTGGTAGCAGCAGGGGCCGCGCCTCTTGACCGCTCCCCTCCTCCTTGTCTAGCTCCTTGTCCTCCTCCCTCGAGCACTCTTGGGGCAGATACCCCGATACTTGCAGTGGTCGTGGTCGTCTGTTCAGTTCCTCCGCTCGACCCCCTATCTTTGAGCCTTCGAAGCATCCTCCGCCTCGCCTGATCCCCTCTGCCTCTTTGCAGACCCCCACCTTTGCCCAATTTCAATTTCAGTGTACCTCCGACTGCCCTCTCGTCGTTGCCACCATCTCGGTCTCCTTCCGCTAAGTGACCAGCGATGGCCCTTGCCACAGTCAACCCATCTGGCCATTGCGCCCTCGCAGTGACCTTGGCCCCTCTGAAGCGATGAAGACACAACAGGTTCCTGCCGGGCACAATTCGTGCTCAAACAGCGGTAGCATCTCGAGATACTACAAGGAGTAGTGTAAGCAGGACGGGGGAATAGGTGACGATGCCACGACGCCTCAACAGGTTGCACCTGGCTCCCAACATGCTGAAGATGATGAGTATAGATGTCTTATTGTCGAAGAACCACCTCCAACACCTCATGACACTTATAATCACAAGTCTTTTTCAGTTTAAGGATACTAGCTTCGTAGTTTTGCTATCTGCTTACTTCTATGTTTGGAACAATTATTCATGTCTGTATGACGCTGGTTTCCTCACTCGAGGCAGCGCTTCAAACTCTATCTGGGCTGGTTTCCCTGCGTGGGCAGCTCCATTTTTGCTGTTTTGATGACAAAATGCCACTGATACAAGCCATAACTATAGAGGCCAGAGCCTCCATGTAACATATGTTTTATTAATAGATCTTTCTCTTACTTAGAAATAAAATAAAATACTTTCTTGTGAACTTTATTATTCTTTTTGTGTTTCTTTATTAGATATTTTTTCATCAAACAAATATCAAGAGTAAAAACAATAAAGACAATGGACATAGATATTAGGCTCTTAGCTAGGGAAAAACCCCTCCAAGGGGAAATCCTAGAAAATTTCTTCTCTTCTTATATAATCTGCTTCAAATGAGACAACAAAGACCCAAACCCCAAATGAAGTCCTCCTCCAAGTACCAAGTCAACCCTTGTAATAAAATCAAATCACCATAGCTCAATCCTTCATCAATCAAATTCCAGTTGCAACTCTGACTAACCCTTTGATCTTGCAACTTCGCCCCTGTAGCTTTTGCAGAAAGCCTAATCCAACTTCTTAAAGAAATACTTCTTTGATAAAGACGATTACTCCCAAGCTCAACGAGGTCAAGAAAAAATATTCCTACTCCCATCAACTTGTTACTGCAACTCGGCTTACTGCAACTCAAAAATGCAATTTCAACCTCCTTTGTAGCTCTAGAAACCCTGTAATTTCACATGAGTGGGAGAGACAGAGCCCAAAAACAAGCATTCTTCCTTATTTTCTCCTCCTAGACCTTTGTTCTTATTTTCTTCTTGCTTCCCAGCTACAAAATGAGCTTCTTCTCTTGAGATCAAACTTGTGAGTGAGTGAGTGTCAAATGAGATCGAACTACTTGTATTTATAGCCTTTCCAAGGGGTCAAATTCCCTCCTTTAGGCCAACTTGAAGCTTCAAGGGTCAAATTGTACTTTGGAGGTTTATAGGACTTTCTAGACCCAAAATAAATTATTTTACAAGATATACTTTGCCTAGTAGGGTCCAGGCCTGGAAATTGACGTCCTACCGGACGTATTTTAATTTTGAGGACGTATTTTACGGTCACGCAAAAATTGTGCACGTCAAACCTGACGTGTAAAATACATTGAGTCCCGTCATTTTGATGTTCACTTAAAAATAGAAGCCGTAATATTTTATTGTATTCAAAAATATAAATTCTCAAAATTATTTATTATATATTATAATTCACATACTACAATAATTCACTGGGAATTTCTAAATTTACGCGGAATTTCTAAATTTACTTTGGAGATTTTAGATTTCATATGATCTGATAACTTAGCAATAATAATAATTATCTACAATGTACACACTGCACAGTACACGCCGCGGTAACTATAACAACTTTCCAATTCGTTCCATGATTTTTCTATTTACTAATTTCCAAATAAATTTACCAGACTGCTTTACTGCTTTGTCATCTCGTTCCATAAATTTGTTGAAGAATTTGTCATCTAGTTCCAAACTTTTCTCTACTTACAAATTGCCAAAAGTAGTAACTATTAACATCGCTTAATATATCACAGATTCACATACATTTTTTAATTTACCCTACCCGACTGCACTGTTAAGAATTTGTAGAAGACTGCACTGTTGAAGAATTTGTGGTTGAAGTGTGCATTCTTTCTCGATCCGAAGTGTTACTGCTATCAGCCTAATCTCCGAAGTGTTACTGCGATCAGCCTAATCTAACCAGCGTGGGGAGCATCTTAAACTAAGGTAAGGTTGGTAGCTTGAGCTTTGAAGCATTTTCAAATTCAAGAGGAAAATGTGTGATTTTTTTTTATTTATTTTTTTTTTTAATTTTTTTTTTTTTTGTATTTCATTTCATTTGTATTTATTCTATTTTGTTAATATTTTGTGGGTTATAATACATTAATAATCTATAATAATTTTTTTTGCATATGATTCTGCACATGTTATATTAGTCCACAAAACAAAATTATGAGTTTTTTGGGTCAATAATTAAATTAATTTATTATGTAACTTGTTCAAGTGTTTTTTAAAACTCTCTATTGCTAATATTTTTGCAATAAGAATTGTAGTAATAGACCAATAAGCTGTATACTGGAACATTCTTGTACAGGCTCAAAAAATTTTCACCTTGAAGGCACACATTTAGACAACTCAGACTTCTGATAGGGACAATTTCAAGTAGATTGAAAACTATGGTAGATTTTAAATTTCAGTGTAAAATGAACTCGGTCTATATGAAAATCAACAGTGGAAGCTAATGCTCAAATTTGTGTCATTTACTTGAAATTTATTAACTGTGATAAGGCTTCTTCAAGATCGGTCTTATTGCAGTTGACAAACCCATGAATTGTTGCAGACTTATCTGTTGAGACCACTACTGGAACATTCTTGTAGAGGCTCAGAAAATTTTCACCTTGAAGGCATACATTTGGACAACTCGGATTTCTGATAGGGACAATTTCAAGTAGATTGCAAACTATGGTAGATTTTAAATTTCAGTGTAAAATGAACTCGGTCTATATAAAAATCAACCGTGGAAGCTAATGCTCAAATTTGTATCATTTACTTGAAATTTATTGACTGTGATAAGGCTCCTTCAAGATCGGTCTTATTGCGGTTGTCAAACCCATGAACTGTTGCAGACTTATCTGTTGAGAGTCGTTCACCAAGGCTTGGATGGGCAAGGTTGCTGGATGTTGCACACTGCTTATTAGAATCACTACAATGTATTGATAAGTTACTACTATATGTGTAAACTATATGGTTTTAAAATAAACTTTTATGAACAACTTATGAACAAAATAGAGTCATGGCTGGATTATTGCATTAAAAAAAAATGCTGGAAAATATAATGCTACTCATTTAGTTTATTAGCATTTGCACTATGTGATTCTATCCTTAATCTTTATGAACAAAACATAGAGCTATGGCTTGTTTATTGCATAAAAGAGCTAAAGGCTGGAAGGATGGAATATCCAATGCTACTAGTTTAGTTTATGAAAGGTGGATAATTGAGATAAAATGTAAAATGAAGGGCACGTAAAATTTAAAAACATCATAAAATTTTCATTTGACAAGCAAAGGGGATTTGAAATTCCAGGCATGGTAGGGTCTTATAAACATGATGTTGACTCTCTTGACTCATGATAATAAATCTTATTACCTAACAAATCCTAGAAGAATGAAGAACATGCTTTTACCTAGAAGACCATTAATAAAGAGCATGAAACCCATGCTTTAAAATAACAACTTTTTTTTCTTCTTTTGTTTGTTACATAGGATATATATTGAACTGAGTTCAACAACAATTATGAAGATCAAAACTAGTTACATTTCCAACATCAAGCATTCCTGTAATCTATGAAAATGGTAAATAAACAGGGTTGCCAAATTTTCTCATAAAATAAGTTGGACTTTGATATGAATATGGGCAAACTAGTTTTGTTGTGTTAGCTCCCTCATCAATATAAAATAAATGTTTTTAGGATCGTCTCAAATTAGCTAGTTTTGTGAGGGTTTATGGGTCAAGTTTTGTGTCTTTTTATGAGCAATTCATGAGTTAATTAGTTGTTAAAAACACATGTACAAGAAGTACACTGTAGAGAAATAACACACAACAAACACATTACACAATAGTTGATAACAGAGTTCACCCCTCCTGGGTTACATCTCCATGGACCTGCTTCAACTGGCTAGGCCCTCTTTGGATTAATGTTCAATTCTATGATTACATGCAGCTACAATGCTCCAATGGCTTTGCAACCTACTCCACTGGATTTAGAGGACCGAAAAACCTCAAAATAGACTTTTCTGGCTCTGAAAATGGTCTTCAAGTGGACTAGGCATGGCCTTTTCTCCTGGTGGCCCTAGGCTTCTTTAATCTTCAAAGTGGAAAAATAACTTATATAAGTGCTCCTCTGCATGTATAACCTGCACCATCATCCTCAGAGCATCCAAATCATCTAGGAATGACTCTTCTTGAGCCAAAATTGGTTGAAATATGCCAAAGTTATGGCTTCTTTAGTTTTCCCTCATAAAACTCCTCCAAATATGGAGAAACTCCAATTAAGTCTGCTAATTTTGGAGTTGGTGCCGAAAATTGGGGACCGGTCAAACTTCCCGCCGAATTAATATGAATATTAATTAATTTTAAGTGGGAGTTAAACTGGTACTTAGTGCTAAACGCGCTCTTAACTAAATCCGAGTTAAAAAATCAGATTAACGCTTTAAATGTGGGTTTAAGGGTTAATAACCTGTAATAGTGGTAAATCCCACCATTAGGGAATAAGCCCTCCACCTTTGGTTGTGCGCCTTAAGTCACATTGTGAGGGGGATGGCCCCCATTTCTGTCTGCCCAAACCTTTGTTTTAAAACAAATGTAATTCAGGTGCATATATAATCAAGTTTCAAAGTGGTGGTTCAATGGTATGGTATGTGTGTTGTGTGGAGGAGGTTGTGGTGTCAAACCCGACCTTTGCCAAAAAAATTTGCCGATCCATATCACATTGGAATTCGACCACACTTAACTTAAATTCGACCTTGGAGGGGGGGCATGTGGCGGCCTCCTGGCTTGCCATGTGTTAGCACCCAATTGGCTCTCCACAAACCAATAAAAAATTGCCAAGTGCCCATAAATTTGGGCCAGTCACCACTAGACAGTCAACACCTCACTGGCCTTTGAAAACCCAAGATTTTGACCTTTGACCCTATTTGACCCCCTTTTTTTTTTTTTTTAATTCGCCTATTTGGCACGACGAACAACATTCGCTAGCTTTCACATACGGAGTCGGTTTTCGATGAAACGAAGTGCACCAGATTCCTGGTGATGAACCCTATCTGGTGTTCTAGTTTGGTGCGATTCTGAGCACTTTGATTTTTTGGCAATTTTTTGCCCCCAATCCATATTCCGATCAGACTTGGACACTAGAAACACCTTGTTGCTTGCCTAATTAACTAGGGGAAAACCTAGATCAAAGGACCCAAAGAAAAATAGCTAGAAATTACTAGAACCCTAGAAAATAATTCGCACTTATAAATAGGAAAACCATCCACATTATTGGAAAAATAGTAATGAAGTGGACCTTCAATCTTATAGACACAACTGACTCTTAGAAGCAAACAAGAGAACTCAACATACAAGAGTTGATATCCAATAACCAAAGCATGGAAAGCTAAGCCATAATCCCTCAAGCTTAAATTCCATTGAATTATCATTGATGGGGGTAGGTTGTTATCATATTATTTCCATTACTCTCACTTATAGAGTGTGCATCAATGACTAATTCAATTGTCCCGCCACCTTTAAAACAAATCCACACACAAACATTGAACAAGCAAGCTAGAGTTAAGAGTGTGCACACAAAAGGGTGATACATAAGTCTTGTCAAATCCCTTCACTTAAAATGCATCAATCTATCTTGATTGTACACCATGTGTTAATTAATGCGAGGGCACAAGTCATGATTTTATAATGAGATAAACTAAGGGACATGGTGATAATATAACATCCCTCTTAGCAAAAAAAAAAATATCCATCTTTTCCTTAGCACCCCTTCTTGAAGTTGTGATGCTTGATTGGCTTGATTTTCAACTTGATAGTTTTGATCTCCATGAACATGGAAAAATGATATCTTTTGGGAACAACTAGCTTCCTTACAAGATTGACCTATAATGGACAAAATCTTGTTATTAGAAGGGGGGTTTTCAAACCATTACATTGATTACTAAACTCAAATTCTTTGATAACTATTAGACCCCTTATTCCCAATTTAGATGCAAGGAGTAGGTCATAAAGAAAAGTGTAAGCTTTAACTTCGTTATTCGAAGATTCTCTAAGACCAAATGCAAATTTCGTTTCTAGGTTTCCTTTGGGATAATGAATGATCCCCCCCTCCCATACCTATGATTCCTCCATATTTTTATGTGTGATATTTTGGGCAAGTGTTAAGTATTAACAAACATGCCACATGAACCTTGATATTTTGATATCAAGGTTATAGGGAAAGCATATTTTATGTCAAGTTTGTTGGTGCTTAAGGCTTGTCAAAGATTTTGTAGGAGTAAGCTAACCTTGTAATGAAATGACCTTATTTCTAACAATAATTTCGATAGGAATCTAGTTGAAATTTCAAGTATGAACAAAGTTTTACCAATAATATGAGATCTTCACGTTGTGGAACAATGCCCTTCCAAAGTTTACCCAATTCTAAATCAACTCATATTAGAATTTTGGATTGATGAGAATTTTGACTTTTTTTTATCATAAAGTATATCGACTAAATGGAAGTTTTTTTTTTTGTTGGTTAAAATAAAATTTCTATTGATTGATCAAAACAAAATAGAAAATATATTGCTAGTTTTCCCTTGTTGGCCACTAAGGAAACTTTCCAACACAAGTTCTTCGACATCTATACACGGTGATAAAAAGAGAGATTAAAAAGAGCTAAGTGTTTGGTCTACGGACTTTTATTGTCTAACCAAGTGACAACAATATGTTGATAAGTAGAAAACCAAGAGAAAAAAACTAGAGAGAGAGAATCAAATCGTGCTTACGAAGACCTTCCTCTATTGGGGCTTTGGCACTGCCAGGAGAGTTGTTTGAGTGGGAGGCCAAGATGGTCTTTGATCCACTTCATGCACCAGTGCACAAATTTCATAGATAGGTGCAACTCATCAAACAATAGGTGAATTTCGTTTAGTTCTCTTTTTTTGTCCAACAATTTTTTTCCCAATGATGTCTCCATATGCCTATATAAATCCAACACGTGCTTGTACTAATTTTGTCTGCCTCGAGCATGGCCAGTGTTAAGGACCCAAGTTGCAACTTCCCCCAATATGTCTGCATTAGATAGATAAATGTGTTCCCCTATGATATCCCTCTCATCCTCTATGAGCTCCACTTGGATGTCTAGAGGCCTTTGACAATGAAACAAATTAGCTAAGGATTTCGCTATCTGATGAGCATGAGAACCCCCTCTTGCTTCATAATACGTGACCCCACGATGTCATCTTGCATGTTGGCATGGCATGGTAGATGCCCAAAACCTTTAATGGAGCTATCAAAGAGATTGATTATTAGTTAAAGCTATGAGGACGCAAAGAGAAGGGAAAACTACAATAGAGCAATTAAATAGGTGGACTAGAAAAAAACTAGGACTCTAAATACCAAAGACTAATTCCTTGAGAATGCTCGATGGGAAGGATGGGGAGTGTGAAGTAAGAAGCAGAGGGGTATCCTAGAGATAGCCCAATGTGCAAGCCCGCACATTACGATCCTGAGAAAGGAACAATAGGGCGAAGTGGAAACCATGATAAAGGAACCCAGAGGATGCTCTATTGAAGCTGACCACTCGGAAAATGAATGCATTACTAAGTAGAGCTCCCAAAACTAAAAAATACCAAACAAAATCATGGATGCATGTGAGGGTGGTTCAATCACAATGCACTTAGTGCGATAATTATAGACGGAAGGAAGAAACATCATACCTATATAATGGTTTGAATTGTAAATACCTTCACCACCTCGTGACATTAAAATTCCATGGGAAGACCTTCTTGACACGTCCCCTCCAATTAATGCTAAGTAAGACAATTGACTTTCTGACCTCCATGCATTGACAATTTATATATAATTTAATTTGATATAAATAAATAAAATTTAATAATAATTATTTGTTATCACATGAAACACTAATTGAATTTTGTAAATTTAATTTATCAAAATTGATTTAAAATAAGTGTTAATCTAACATGCCATAATTTTTTCTACCTAAATAATTTAAAAATTCTTTATATCATGTAAATAATTTTAAAGGAAATAAGTTTAAATGCTTTATTTTTTTAAACCTAATTTAGTGGTGTATGGCATTGTTTTGAGCCACTAATGGCAGTAACGTGGCATTCTACAAACAAGGATGAGTTTATTTTAACCCAATTGAGTTTGTTTTGTGGTAAGTATTAAAAGAATCGTGGGGTTCTACAAACACGGATGACTTTATTTTAATCTGAGTGAATTTAAGGTAAGTATTAAAAGAAATCATGAGTTTATTTTAATCTGATTGAGTTTATGGTTAGTATTAAAAGAATTCATAATGATTAAAAGATTCGAAGTGTTGTGTCGGGAAAAAAGCCAAAAAAGTTGTGAAGACACGTAATAAAACATAACAATTTAAAATTTCTTGACATGAAAAGAGGGCTGGCGGGACTGGGGAGAGGATCCCTGGCATAGAGCAGGGGAGCCCGAGGAGCCCTGGACGTAGACAAGAGTAGCGCTAATGCAAAGCAGAGTTTGTGATTTGAAAGTGTTATTGGTTGGCCATGGATCTATAGACGGAGAACAGGGTTGGTTTGTTAGTTTTTTTATTTTTGTTTTTATAACCAGAGCAGAGTGGGTTACCCATGGAGCCATACGATTTGGTTGGCCATGGATGAATTGTGGAGTCTGATTTTGTCGGTTGAGTTTTCTGTTGTTTTTTGTTTTTAATTTTGTTGTTACATTGTTTTTGGTGTTTTTTTTTTTGTCAGCATGGCCATGTGAACGAGTTTGATCTGTGTCATTCCTTTTAAGTTTTTTTATCTTTTCTGTTCTGTTATTTTTTTTTGTTTTTATGTTTTTTCCCTTTTAAATTTAATGGCCTGGAAATTAGAGCAGACCCAAAATAAGCCAGTGGAGCCAAGGCAATGGAAGGTATGTCTGGTTTTATTTATTTTATTTTTGGAAACAAATAATAATATGATTCCAACTTGGAGAAAGGCCATTTAGCATTGAAAAATTAGTGTACGTTATCTTTCAAATTCTTTGTTGAAATGCAGCAATAAGGCTGCCTGCTCGATGAGGCGTATAGACTGTTACAGGAAATTGTTTGCTGTAACCTTCAAATTGTTGGCTGAAATACAGGAATATGGCTGCCTATTGGATGCCCGCTGTTTATACCTCTCAGACACAGAGAAGTTGGAGGAGGTGTATAGGCTGTTACAGGAAATGGAAGAGAAGGGATACCTCATGACTGCCAACTTACCATGCTCTCGTCAAAGTGATGGGGATCCTCCAGAAATTAGACGAGGCCACTAAGCTTTATGAGAAGATGATCCTAACGTAAGTTCCAACCCACCATCCACACCTACAACTTGCTCATGGAATTGTATTTCATGGATGCAGATTTCACAGATGTCGTGGGCGAATGCGAAGGCAATGGAAGGTATGCCCTGTTATTTTTGTTTTCATATTTTTTTCCTTTTTCATATTTGTATGTTAACCTTCAAATTCTTTCTTGAAATGCAGGAATATGGCTACCCCTCTCTATTCACAAGCTATGCCACTTCAGAGAAGTTGGGTGAGGCGTATGGGCTGGTACATAAAATGGAAGAGAAAGGGATACCTCATGACTGCCGACTTACCATGCTCTCGTCAAAGTGATGGAGATCCTCCAGAAATCAGACGAGGCCACTAAGCTCTATGAGAAGATGATCCCAACGCAAGTTCCGACCCACCATCCACACCTACAACATTCTCATGGAATTGTATTTCCTGACTGCAGATTTCACAGATGTTGTGGGCGAATGCGAAGGCAATGGAAGGTATGCCTGGTTATTTTTGTTTTTAGATTTTTTTCCTTTATAATATTTGTATGTTAACCTTCAAATTCTTTGTTGAAATGCAGGAATATGGCTGCCTGCTAGATGCCGTTGTTTATACCTCTCTAATCACAGGCTATGCCACTTCAGAGAAGTTGGTTGAGGCGTGTAGACTGGTACAGGAAATGGAAGAGAAAGGTATACATCATGACTGTCGGAGTTACCATGCTCTCATCAAAGTGATGGGGGATCCTCCAGAAACTAGACGAGGTCACTAAGCTTTTTGAGAAGATGATCCAATGCGGGTTTCAACCTGCCGTCCACACCTACAACATGCTCATGGAATTGTATTTCCTGGATGCAAATTTCACAGATGCATGGGTGAAGGCGAAGACGATGGGAGGTATGCCTAGTTTTCTCGTGTTTTTATAATTTTTTTCCCTTTTGGATTTAATGGGCTGGAAATTAAGGCAGATCCCAAGTATGTCTGGTTTCATATATATATATATTCTGTGAAGAGAAGCGTATATATATATATATATATATATATATGCCCTTTTGGCACTCCAATCATACTTTTCCACTTTTGTTGTTTTCTTGAGCTAATCTGACATTAGTTGAGATGGCCTATCTAAATTTTAAATATTAGCGTGCCTATTTAAATATTAGTTTGCATCTTAAATATTAGTTGAGATGGCCTATCTAAATTTTAAATATTAGCGTGCCTATTTTCTTGTTAGAGGAAGTTAGAACTTCCTTGAAGAAATTATATATGTGGAATAATTTATTGTATAAACAATTTTCTTGTTAGAGGAAGTTAGAACTTCCTTGAAGAAATTATATATATATATATATATATATAGAACTTCCTTGAAGAAATTATATATATATATATATATATATATATATAGAACTTCCTTGAAGAAATTATATATATATATATATATATATATATATATATATATATATATATCCTCCTTGAAGAAATTATATATATATATATATATATATATATATATATATATATATATATATATATATATATATATATATTCTTTCCATACTTATATATATATATATATATATATATATATATATATAATTTCTTCAAGGAAGTTCTATATATATATATATAATTTCTTCAAGGAAGTTCTATATATATATAATTTCTTCAAGGAAGTTCTATATATATATATATATATATATATATAATTTCTTCAAGGAAGTTCTAACTTCCTCTAACAAGAAAATTGTTTATACAATAAATTATTCCACCAGATTTGCTAAGAAGTCAAAGAGGGTTCTTCCACCAGATTCACAAACTAGTCAAAAAGGGAAACGATTTTCATTTGGACTGAACCTTGTACATTTCTTTAGTGATATTTTAACATTCTTGCTTGTAGTGACCATTTTCTTTTAAGAGTTCATTTTCCTTCTTATTTAATTCCCTATAAACATGCATACAAGTGATATGCAAATTTAACTTTCACCTCTTTAATTTTATCCATGATCAAGATTAGGATCAATAATAAGTTTTCTAGATTGTGATCCCTTTTGTCTATTCTGTAATGTTCTTGGATTCCCACAAAATTTCAAGGCTCTACTTTAGATGCAATTTTCAGCAGCAACCAAGAACCTAAAGTTTATACCCTCTCAAATATATAACCATTTTGTAACTATCCTCCTACCCCACAAGACACCAAGAATTCCTTGACATGCTACATCAAAGTACCCCCATACCTTTGATTTGTCGATATTAGGATTTCTTTAAATTTTGGATTTCCCTTGCTTTGAAAATGTCATAATTTATCATCAACCATAGGGCCCATGGAACTATTTAACACAAGAATTTATGTTTTTCTACTACTTTCTCCCTATACCATACCTCAAAACAATTAGATACACTCTCCCCTTTCCATTTTCATTTCCTTGCAGTACAAGTAGGTGATCAAGAGATTCATCTTTTTGCATTGAATATAGCTACCAGGTCCCTGCCATGTTCTCTTACAATTTTCCCAAGTTAGAATCTTATTTGGTAATGCCAACTTAAGAATTATCCTAGATTTTATAGGGCTTTTGAGCTTCCATAAAGCTTTCTACTTCCATTTTTTTTCTTCTTTGTTCTCTTTCATCTTAAACTTATAGCCCCGTTTTGTTGTATGATCTCTTGCATTGTTCTTTTCATCCTTATTTCCATATGGAGTCAGAGTCTGCTGCATTTGCTATGCTCTAATCTTGAAGTGTAGTTTTTAAAGATAACGATAGCTTATCATTCCCTTTACAACATATATGGACCTCCCTAATTCTTGGTCTATTTCATTTCCCAACTTGTTAGGTCAACGATTGTCCTAGGAATGGATAATATTTCACTAATGCCTTGGATGGATCCTCCCCAATTTTTTGTCTATCTCTTCTCTCAGCCTTTTGCACCAACCATTTTCCTTTGAATGGATAAAGATTTCACTAATGCCTTTTAGATAAGTGAGGCCCCTCCAAAAGCCTTCACTCTCATTTTGGTTTTGCAAACTTTTTCCATGTAAACAATGGTATTCCTTCCCTTTTTATTTTTCCTTCCACATGGAAGCCAAAGTACTTTTTTCTAACATTCCTTTTGGTATGTAAGTTAAATAATGTTAATAAATAGGTATCCACTCCAAAACTAGTTTGACAAAATTTAGCTTGCCTCCTTTGGATAACCATTGGTGGCATAACTTATTCATACATCTAGTTCCAATCCTTGAATTTGTAGTTAGTAGGCTTGAGGCAAAGCCTTGAAGAGCAATAAAGATTTATGAACATACATCCTTGTGGCCTTGTTGTATAACACTAAGGATCTCTTTATCCTTTTCTACTTCCCTAACTATTCCCAAGCCAAATAAAACCACGTCATCTACAAATAGTAAATGGGATAAGGAAAAATAGTTTCTCATTTTAATACCCTTTTTAGTACCTTTCCTTTTAGATGCATTTACCATTCAATTCAAACATAGTGTGGAAATTTCCAATGCAAAATAACTGAATGCAAAACAAAAATTTCACCAATTTTCATTAGAGGTTTCTCTGATCTTAATCTTGTGAATTTTCAGCCTTAGGGTTGTTATGATATATTGAACAAAACAATGGAAAGTGAGGAATATTTCAATCTTTAACTTTCCAATATTATAGGAAATCCAAAGAGACAAATTTGTTTTTCTTCGTGAAAATACTCATCCAGATGAAGGTGGGTACTTGCGCTTATTCCAAAAATGGTATCTAGGGTAAGTTAGGTTTTGCATAAGCTCAAGGCTTTGTCAACAAAGGGGGGGGGGAGCCTTCTCATGCTGTCTAATGACACATCTAAAGAAGAAAAATCCCAAATCTCCCCTCACGTGGACATGTGGACCAAACTATCTTTCAAAGGTCACTATCCTAGCTCCAAAATACTTCTCCAAATGTTGAAATTGTGTAGCCTTGGGAGGTACTCCCACAAGCCTTAGGTTTTAGGCCAGTGAGGAGAAAACCCACAAAAAGAAGAGTTTGTGGGCAAGGCAGCCAAAGCTTGGGGTTTTGGACCTAAATTGTTGAGAATTAGGTAGGGCTAGGTTTAATTCAAATTCTCTTCTTCATAATTACTTGTGAGCTTACTTCTTTTACTTATGTCTTCTCTTCTTAGCTTATTATGTCCTTCATCATGTCAATTACCAAAACACAAGAGACACAAATTTAGACTCTTCGAGCTAGGGCCAAAACCTCTCCCTCTTGGAGAGGAAAACCCACAAGAAATTCGTCTTATAGACTTTCAGATGACAAATACCATGACCATGACACAAACCCTTGACCCTTGTATGCCTCCAAGACCTTGTTACTGCTTCTTCATTGACTCCTTGAGCTGATCCTTCCTTTCTGCATCGTCTTCCACCAACCTTAGAGAACTTGCTCTCTAGTCCTTGGTATCTTCTTTTATTTCTCGACTCGACCTTATATTCTTCTTCTTATCTTGCTTTGTACCCACGACAATGGTACATACTTCTGCTCCAATTCTTTACATGCAGCCTTAGACTGAACTTATAACATGTCTTCTTTGCATTGTATAAATATCCTTTTTCCAGTACTATATACTTCGCTGAGTAGCCCTTATCTCACTTCACACTTCTTTGTAATTTTGTCCCTCCTCCGCAACAAAGCACAGTCCTGCAATTCCGCATTAAGCGTCCTTTTTTCACACTTAACCCAGTCTTGTTCTTCGCAATAAGTATTGTCCTATTCTTCGTACTAAACACAATCCTTTCTTCGCTTTTCTGTCTCCCTTTTACACAATCCTAAACTTGCACTTATTGCAGAAATATATCACTGAAGTAATCACAGACTTGTCCAATGAATCACAACCTTACCTTATATAGTGTACTCCTTCCTGTGATTTAGGCCGACCTTACAAATTGTGGGTAGGCCGACATGCTCACTGTTTATTGCCGACTTGAGGAGGCATTTCAACGCTGATCTTGAGCAATGTTTTCAAGGGTTATATGACAAGGTCTTGAGGCATACTTCTTTGACTTGACTCTTCATATACATGACTCTTAATTAGTACATTTACGACAAGATGACATCCCTATAAGACATCAAGAAGAAGTCTTTTGACCTATAATAAAAACCTTGTTCATGAAACCCATGATGCAAGCATAACAAAAACACTTTATTATCTTTGTCTTCTTCATTACGTAAATACATAATTACATAGTCAATATGAAGACTGAACCTAGTTACACTTTCCAACACTCCCTTTTAACTATGGAAGTATTCATAATGGTACATGGTCACTTTCAATTTGAAGAATCTCATAAGAAGAATCAGATTGATAATCACATCTATATAGCATCCTATCAACCAACATTGTCCTAGTGCAAGGCCTTGACTAACAACCCCATCTCTCAACAAGACAATGGGCTACAATCCTGGCGAGACACATGACTTATAGACACCATAGTCATTGTCTCTCCAAGGTACATACTCCACCCAGGTATTCCTAGAGTATGACCTTCTTGGACTATTCTTCTCTTGGGTAGCCAACCCTCAAAGAATATCGGTCCCTGACTACTCTTATCTTGAATGCCCCATCTCATTCTCAAAGAGTACTGGATGCCAAATGATTACCCAATCTTCCATTCTGTCTTCCAGGTGAAGACCAAAATGATGTGTCTATCTATTCTCTCCTCATGGCCTTCACTAAGACTTACGGCTGTTAGTCCTGGTATAGTGCATGACACATGAATTTAGAGAATCATATTAGTCACTTCCTTTTGATTCAGGAAGGACATACTTCAAGTTTCTTCCAAGTAAGAAACTTACCACCAGGCTCGCTCTTAACCAGGGACCTACAGCAGCAATGGTGATACACCCAACTGCTCATGAAGAATTCCTCCCTTGATGTCATGGATTTCGATATTGAGGAATCTTCAACATTGGCTTCACAGGGCATAGATCATCCATCACTTTCATCCATGAGTCATGTCATCCACCAAAAAGTGATTCATTAGTCTTTCTCATCTGGTCCATCTTTATGCCATTCTGATTTCCTTCAGACCATTTCCCAAGGATATTACATCCTTTCACATGATTGGCAACCCTGGATAAAATTATCCAAATAAACATAAAAAACAAGAACGTTTAAATCAAAAGTTACCTTAGTGATGATCTTTCACCATGGCATCTTTCTGTAGGCATCGACATCCTCTATTTAGATTTACACATCTCCTAAAGATATGTATTGTCAAGGGTCTTCTTGTTTACCATACTTCTATCAGAGGCCACATATATTCCTAGGAGATCTCCTAGTCACATCTTCTTGGCTTCTGGATGGTAACTGCCTCTTGACATGGTTGCACTTCATGATCTCTTCCTTTCTTTCTCCACGTAGCTTCATTCCGAGGAACTCTCAGTATCCAGTTCCTTGTTTGTATACAACCACCTCATATTCCATATGATGACATTTGATTTCATCTGTTAGTGGCAACTTGTGCACTAGAAGAGATCCTGCTTTCCTTGATCATACTTCTAAAGATAGAAGTCCATCACCTGCAACCATATGTGTTAAATTTTGCTCACGTTCTATGCCATTTCAGATTAGGGCACAATACTGAAGAAGATAGAACATACTTAATAGATCGATAGAAGACAAGCCAGAACAGAGATAGGAGAAGGTGACGTTACGGCGATCAGCAGGATGCTTCTACCAGCAAAGTCTTCAATAGGTCATTCAGCCAAGTGTGTCACACATAACCCCAGAACAATCCAAACAAAGAATACGCAGCTCCAATGCTATCCAGAGAGAGAATTCCTCCACACCGATGTGTGTCAAATGAACTCCAAGTCTCTCCAATATATAGGAATCTTTGGGGTGTGTGACACGTCCTTTAAGACATTTAAGTCAATATTTTATTCCAGGCCGACCCAGCACATAAGTGGAATAAATTCAAAGTACATGTTCTGCTCATCCGATCGAGATGATCTTTAGATCAATCTTACACCTCTCAGAAAGAGGAATCCAATAAAAATGTTGCGATCGTCATGCGAAAGTAGCCCTGGCAGGTTGGACCTAGTTGTCCAGATTTTAACACTCCTCTCAACTAGGGAGGAGCCTCGAGTCCACTAGTGCAATCCAAACATCGTGCGTCATCCCGCTGTAACTTGCTTTGCTAGCCTCTTTATTTCAGAACAGAAGTGGGTCAGTCACAAAGACATCATCCCCCGGCTGACAAATTCAGCCCAGAGGTCCGAAACCTCTATCGGACTCACAAAGAGTCTCCAACCAACCCGAAGTTGGTTCATCTGACTCGAGGTCAGGCGGAGGTCCGAGACCTCACTAGACTTGATCCCAGATCAAGTGGTTGGACCGTGCCATCCTAGATAGAGAGTACGGCAATCTCTGATGCGTCCATCAGTCTTTGCTACTAGTCTCTAGCCTTTCCCACCTCATTGGCCAAATGAGAGGTACTTCCCATGAGCCCTAAACTCAATGGGTAGAATGCATACGGGGCACAGAAAATGAGAGGTAAACCAACTCAAAATCACAACGGTGGGGTCCAAGCACACCACCAAGGTTGGCAAGCCTAGCCTTGTGGTTGCCCATAGCTCCAAGAAGCTCTCCCCAAAGCCCCCCAGAGCTCCCAGAGCTCATCGTCCAACAGGACCCACATCATAGGGTCGTTCCATGATTCCAAGATTCTCACGGAAGGTTAGGAACATGACCTTCCCCAAGGGCATTGTAAGAATATCCGCGACCTGCTCATCAGTTCCTATATGATCGAGCCTTACGGCGCCTTGCTGTACCATATCCCAGATAAAGTGGTACCAGTCATCAACATGCTTGGATCAATCGTGGAACCCGGGATTCTGTAACAAACGAATCCCCCTCTGGTTATCACAAAGGATAACGGTGGCATCTAGCACATGCTCGAACAGCTCACAGAAGAGCTTTCGCAACCAAGTGACTTCACAACAGGCCATACATGTTACAATGTATTCGGCCTCAGCGGTGCTCAAGGCTACCGACTTTAGATTCCTGCCCGAAGCAGATCTACATGTGAAGTAGCATCCAGATGTGCTCTTGCGATCCACCACATTGCCAGCCCAATCGGCATCAGTATATCCATGGAGTGTCATACTCCCGGCAGTGTATCTCAGCCCATGGTCTATCGTGCCTCAGAGATATCTCAAGAGTTTCTTGGCACCAACCCAGTGAATGTTATGATCAACCATGTGTTGACTCAAAGTGTTCACTGCACAGCATATGTTCGAACAAGTGTTCATTAAGAACATCAGGGTCCTTATGAGTTCACGATACTCAGTAGGACGGGCCCAGCAACGTTGCTCCTCAACTTCTTAAAGTTGAGTTCCATGGACTTACAGTCCATCATACCAGAAAAATCATAATGTATTTTCCTTGAGAAAGGAAAATCTCGCCAGGTCTCTGCTAGACCTTCAGGCCTAGACATCAGTCCTAGGTCCTTCATCTCGAACTCAACAACGAGCTCCCTCTTGCACTGATGAATGAGAGGGTCAGCACCTGTCAGGAAGAGGTCATCCATATACAGCACCAGAATGAGAGGATTTCCCTTGACAACCTTGAAGTAAGGGTTCGGATCGGCATTACTTGGAGTGAAGCCCAGCTTCATCAAGTAGCTATCTATCCTCTTGTGCCAATCTCAGAGTGCTTGTTTCAGCTCATCCAACCTGCAGACATGGGTGTCCCGATCCTGGACTTCCAACCCCAAAGGTTGCTACACATATATCTCTTCCTTTATCACACCATGCAGAAAAAATGCGGTCTTCACATCATCTGATGAAGACTCCATCCTTGCGTAGCAGCAAGGGCTATAATAGATCGAATGGTGGTATCTCGAGCCACAGGTGCAAATATGTCATCATAGTCTATACCTTCCTTACAGGCAACAAATCTTGCCTTGAACTTTTCAGCACTTCCAACAGATCCATACTTGATCATTTCGAGGTGACAACTGCTTTGTCCTATGGTCTTGGGACCACATCATAGCATCCTTCCAGATTGATGCTTTACGACTTTCTCAAAGGTATCCAAAGTCAGATTGTACAAAAGTACTCATGGCAGCTAGATATCCTGTTATTAATATGGCTTCTTGGTTTTCCTTCGGAATTTCCCCCTCTGAAGCCATATGTCCCTGAGCCATGAGGATCTTCTTTCGTTGAACAAAGACATCCACTCAGGAGCATATACAGATATATCTCCCTCTTAATGTCAGCTTCTCTCGAGGGAGAAGACATCTGTTTTAAATGAGGGCATCCCAGACACTATCTTGGAATTGAGACCTGATCTCCCACAGTGAAAGCCATCCAACAAACTTTGCTGATCATGATTCATGATTCCAACCATGTGACTAAAAACTGCATAAACTTCCCAGTTCACATTTTAAGTTTACCATAACGCTCCAATGTAGGACTGATATAGTCACATGCTGCTGCTACATAGGTGTGTATCTATGTCACTGACATACAGGGGGAACATAACAACCAACCTCAGCTTGTGTTTAGAAGTCCTTTCAGCCACTACCTGTTATTCTGTGAGTAGCTCCTTCAAACAGCCTTCTAAGACTGCAGCTTACAAAAAAAAACAAGGGATCCAATCTACCTTGGTATATCCTGCACTTGAGGCATTGCACCTTGAGTTGCATCCAGATCTGCCCATTTCTGGTTATTTCAGCAGACTGCTCCTAGTGCTGTAAAATTTTTTTTGACCACTATATAGAATTTCCCCAAGGACTTCAGCAGTCAACCCTTAAAACTTCTAGCTTCAACATGGGTGTCTGTCTATGTCACTGTCATGATGACAGTGACATAGAATTATAGATTTAGAACTATCACGTTCATCACTGCTAGCTGAATCTGCACTTCACTTACATCTCAAGGACTCTTGTCCTTGATGTACTAGGCAGGGTTCTCTTCCTCCTATACCTGCAAAAAATACTGTTGCTCCATTACTTCTGGCTTAACTGCTGTCAAGGTCCTCTGCTGCTTCACATATAAGCTGATCAATCTGCCTTCTTTTAATGACAATGCTCCTCCAATGTCACTGATCAAGGCCTCGAATTCACCCTTTTATCCACGTATTTAAAAAAAAACAGCTTTGACCACGGAGGTTCCAAAAAAAAAATCGATGTGATTCAAGCTATTATTCACTTGAACAGTGATGTCGTTATTGATCCTTAAATCTGCATAGATTATAAAGGCACTGGTCCAATTAAATGAGCCTCAGGTCAAAATTTTTAATCACAGACTCGAGTTGCATAAATCTAAGATTATAGGTCTGCACAGGGCTGATCTTGAATTATCCCGTCACAAGGATCATAAGTACTACCCTCAACGGTATAATCACGGAGTGAACATGGGTAAGATTTTACTGCTATAACTTTCGCTGCGGACTTCTGGTTATTAGTCACAATTTTCCAAGCTCCAAATTCAGCACCAGCACTTGCATTTCTTTTATGCCCAGTTGCTCTTTCTAGAGAATCTCCACTGTGATAATCATCTCTTGTTCCCAACAGTTTGTGAGCCGTGCCCACAACAGATTCAGAATCCTTGTTTCTAAACAATACTTTCCAGATAGCTCCTCCACAGTTGAAGCTTATAAGATAGTGTCAATATCATTCTATAGCTTTTGAAGCAAGCTTCCTGAACGTGGAGATAATCGCTGATTCCTATCGAATCTGGAGTAGCAGTTAATTCAAATCCACAGTTTGTTACCCATGTAATTTAAGTGGCCCAGCATTGCCTCAACTGGAATCCGTGTCTCTGTCACTCTAGATGTGCAGAATTTGAAACAACGACAGGTTACGTTTTGCCCAGATTAGTTTGCAGTCTACAGCAATGAGATTCGTTTTAACACTTCACTAAAAATCAATTTATGATAGGCTCAGCCATCAACGCACAGCAATGGACATGGTCCCCTCTGTTGCCAGAATTCAACCGAGGACTTGGAAAAAAAATTCCAACGCTGGGAATGTAGAACCCGTCCCTCTTTGACGTGATTTGTATGCACGGGCCTTCTTCCTCGAGCAAACGATTTCGATTTATGGAAAGAAGGTGATGGCTAGGCTTCGTTCAATGCGTCGACCTTCATAATTATATGAGTCAGCTCCCCCTTTTTTTTATTTTTTATAACCGAGCCTTTGACAAATGATCGTGCGACTCCTTTATATTAACACTGACTTAGCCTCTAATTTCGAAGCGTTGCTTCCTCAGGCCTGCTCCTCGGTTACGATCGATCAGCGTGTTGCTTCCACCTCTTTAGCGTCAACCTGATGCTCAGACTCAGAACACAGCCTCCCGGATTTAACTGTGACCACCTTCCATAACAGAAGCCCCGCTCGTGTAATTTGAGCCACATTGGTGATCCGAAGATTTTAAACGAGTTTGTTCTTCGAATGTTGGGCGAGGGTTTGTTCTTCGAGCAAGCTGTTTCGTCTGGCAGACCAAGCCCTCGAACACACCATTGATACCGAGAATGCCTCCGCACAAGACACGCTACAGGAGCAGCTTTCTCTGCTGCCTGTGGGATTCGAAATCCCGATCAACAACTCCGCAGAGGTTTCAGCTCCGTCTTTGTCCATTATAATTTAAACTAGGATCCAATACGATCAATAAAACACGTACCTCTGTCGATTGTTTTGAAACTGCTCCACCGCTTGAAACTAGGGCACCAGACAGTCCCTTTTTCAGCCATTATCTCCGCCCAGAATGCCCTTAAAGACTGCGGCTGTCCTTTAGGGAAGTGATCTCCCATCACGCTGTAATGAAAGGGCAGTTTCGGGCCCTAAGCATGGACTGTTCTATTATTTCTGATAGCGGCTCTTAAAACAGTCTGCGTTAGCCTATATAGAGGACTGTCCACCAAAAAAAACTTTAAAAACAAATCCTTACTGTCTCGGCCAGGATTTCGCATTCAGTTTAATTTACTGCGTTTAATATATATGTTTCTTCAGCAATAGCGGATTTGTCATACCCCTGAAGCAGTCCTTTATTCTAGACGTCATGCCCTACAGAGATTAGGCCTTACGCTGTCTTAGGTTGGACTTTCTTCCACGTTATCTTGATTAGACTTGCTCACGCTGATCCAAAACACGGGCATTGTCTTCAACCTCAGGCTCTGATACCATGTTAAATTTTGCTCACGTTCTATGCCATTTCAGATTAGGGCACAATACTGAAGAAGATAGAACATACTTAATAGATCGATAGAAGACAAGCCAGAACAGAGATAGGAGAAGGTGACGTTACGGCGATCAGCAGGATGCTTCTACCAGCAAAGTCTTCAATAGGTCATTCAGCCAAGTGTGTCACACATAACCCCAGAACAATCCAAACAAAGAAAGTGCAACTCCAACGCTATCCAGAGAGAGAATTCCTCCACATCGATGTGTGTCAAATGAGCTCCAAGTCTCTCCAATATATAACAACCCAAACAAAGAATATGCAGCTCCAACGCCATCAAGAGAGAGAGAATTCTTCCACACCAATGTGTGTCAAATGAACTCTAAGTCTCTCCAATATATAGGAATCTTTGGGGGTGTGTGACACGTCCTTTAAGACATTTAAGTCAATATTTTATTCTAGGCCGACCTAGCACATAAGTGGAATAAATTCAAAGTACATGTTCTGCTCATCCGATCGAGATGATCTTTAGATCAATCTTACACCTCTCCGAAAGAGGAATCCAATAAAAATATTGCGATCGTCATCTGAGCAGCACAACCGGAGTTTGGACCTAGTTGTCCAATTTTAACAATATGACATGACTTCACAACATCCAGTGACAACATATAGATATATGTACCTCATCCTTTTCCTTTTGAGCCATCTTGCAACAATTTTACTAGAATGAAGAACTTCATTCTCTTGACCTGCTTCATCAATATGTCATCATGTTCTAATCCCAAAATTTTGCAAGATAGAATTCCCTATGAAACATTTCACTTTCTTTCTAGTCAGTGAATCCAAAGAGGACTCCATTAGAAAAATGTCAGCACCTGTTTCCATATTGATTATTGAATGATGACCCTTGATCTTGATGACTTCCTTCCATCAATGTAGTTATCAGTGAGGTTTCCAGGAGCTATTTCTTTCATAGCTGTATTGTGGAAATCTTCTAATGACAAGTGATCCTTTCATGCTTTTGTCATGATGCCATTAATGTACAATGCTTTATACTATTTTACAACTGACAAAAATCTCTTAAAGAGGAAGATGATCTCAATCATAGTAGAGATTTTTTGCTTCTTTCTTAGATTTCTTTGTATCATGTTCTTCCCTTTCTTTTGTGACATGGGCTTCTTCCTTTTTCCTCTTGTCCCTTTCTAATTTAGGACAATCCCTTTTATAATGCCCAAGTTCATTACATCCACAACATCGTACCTTGTCCAAATTTCTCCTTTTATTTTGAGGACTAAATTTACCGAATCTTCCTTTCTTCTTGGACATGGCAACAAAGGCTTGATTCTTGTTATCGCTTGCTGCCTACACCTACCTACAGTTAGCGGAAAAAGCCTTCAACCCCACAAGTGTGGTTGGTGGCAAGGAACTCAGAGAAGGGGCTGTCACCTATTCCCGACTCTCTCCATTTAAGTTATCTCCTAGGTTAGCTATGGGGGGTGGTCCCTAAAGGAAAACTAAGTTAAAGATGTGAGATTTCTAGGAGAATTGATTGGAAGGAATTACTTATCAAAGATGTCTCGATTCCAATATTTAAACAAGCATATAAGTATATGAGCAATATTCAATGATGTGTTCAAAATATAGACCAGTGCTTTAAAGTAAATGACAAATGCTTGCTAAAAAATGAAATTCAAGATATAATGACAATAATCCCACAAAGAAAGTGTTAGACCAAGATCACAATATGCAATTAAATTTGCAACACCAAATAAGGGTATTTGCCAATGAAACGAGATATATCAATCATCCATAAGCATAATGATCATTAAAATGACAACATGCAATGAAGTTGCAAAAGTAGAAGCAAATTTCCAAGTACCATAGAATTAAACTTGTTGCAAAATTTAAGGAATTAAAATGCTTGCATCCAAAGTGCTTCTTGAGATAATATTTGCATGTGAATCTTTAAACCGTCAAGATAGCAAAAAATTTGGGAACTTTGCAAGTAAATGTGATGAGATAGTGCTCTTGGTTTATTTTATTAATTAGTTCTAAAGCAAGGTTACAATTGAACTCTAATCCTCAGATCTCACCCTCACCCAAATATTTGGATCTCACAGTGAGGAGTCCATAGAGGCAGAGGGTCCCTAAAACGTCTATTCAACCAACTTAATTTGGAGGTAAATTTTAGAGATGCAAGTCTAGTATGAAATGTGAAATGCCTAAATGATATGAAAGTGAGTTTGCAAGTGCTATGTAAAAGATGGAGATGATTCAATTAAATATGCTTCATAGTTAGAACAATAACTCAAGTTGCCATAAATTGAAACTGTTATGCCTCTTTATTTGTAGTATATTGTGAAACTTATCCAAATGAGAAATAGATCACAAAACATAAGTGATGACAAATGAGATTGCAAATTAAGAAATTAAAGGACTATGCGATTTGTATTACTTCTCAATTAGAGCATGCATATGTGATGTGAAAGAAAACGGAAATGTCAAAACCACTAAGTCAATCCATCTACAAATTCTCTCCTTTGAAATGGAGAGATAGGGATGCCAATGGGTAAAACCCACGCTCCCACAACAAAAACATAAATTTTTATTAATTTTACAAGAATGAAATGACCATGAGGCCTTTTCTAAACTAAGGAAAGTCTTTACAAATAAAAATTGAGACCATAGACTTTTCCTCGGTGAGAATTTCTAAGAACTCAAAATAAATTCAGACTTTACAATAGGAGAAGAGAAGCTAAGCCTCTTCTATGCCCACAACCAAAGAAGAGAGAGTTATCTTCCTCATTTGAAATTCAGCCCAAATGTCTTGCAACAACTTGTTAGTAATTTCTTGTAGTTGTCCACTCAAGCTGTCACAAGAAAAAATTTCGAAGAGGGCTACAAAACCAATCAAATATTAGATAGATAAAATTACAAAATATTGCACAATAATTTACAAAGGGCTAAGCCAAAGAGTTCGAGTAAACTCTCCTCTTTGCTTAGTCATCTTCAAGCTTTTAGATAGCAAATGAAAGCAATGAAGTATAATGTTTTAAAATATATTCAAATTTAGAAGTATTTGGCTTGTATACAAGCTATGTCTCAAAACCCCTGCAAAACCACTTTGTAAGATAAGACTAAGAAGGTTCAAAGAACAAATGAGAGCTCCTTTGAGAATGTATCAAGAGTGGGTTGGTCTCTCCAAAGACTTCCTCCAACACTTGATTCTTTGATCCCAACAAGATGTTCCCTCTACAAAACTTCAAACAAGAATTAGTTCCATATAGATCTAACAATAAACAATGATAAGAAACTCTAGAGATTTATTTGAAACCAACTAGAGCATTCTAAACCTAGAGCATACTCCTAAATCAAATATCAATGTAAGATAGCTCTACTTTAACAAATCTACAAGAGCATATGGAAACAAATTAGATCAAAGCATGAGTAAAATGAATTATACCAATGATCAACAATTCATCACACTCCAAAAGAAGGAATACCTCATGAATGAAACTCCAAAGTCTTTATTGATATTTCTGAAAGTGTACAAGACAACAACGCTTCCGCAAACACAATAGCTAGTATACAATGATTACAATATGAGAGCCCATGGCTCCATTATATAAAAAGTTGGGAGCAAATCCCAATGAAAAACCATATGCCAAGTGGTGAGAGGGAGGAGATCTCAATGCAAATTCGAATTTGGTAAGTGGAGCTCCAATGCCAAGTGTAAAAATCGAATTCTGGCAAGTGGACATCATTTTCTTCTCCCAAATCCTCCCAAATATGCACTAACTTCACAAATTCGAATTTCCAAGTAAGCAACTCTCATTTAATGCCTGAAATTCAATTTTATTTGAGCACGTATTTTCCTTGATTTTAGGAGTCCATATCACCTTGAGACTTCACTTTAATTCCTCCATAATTTTCCACCTCATTTAGCGTGTGTGGATATTTATTTTTCTCCATTTATTTAATTTCTGGCTTAATTAATTGCCAGTTTTCCCACTAAACTTAGGAAAAGTGGGTTTTGAGAGTTCAAAACACAATTTTAACCCCTCAAAGTGTGTCATAGTAGCAATTTGAGCGTGAGAGGTGTAATTTTGATTACTCATACCCCATACAACTTTTCTAAACAACACTTATTACAATTCAATTACAATTTTTATTGCAATTTTCGACTTGCGGGAAATCTAAAAAATTAAAAAATCACTACCTAGACCTAACCAAATTCCACAATTTTTTTGTTTGTGATTTAGTATGGTAATATACATTGACTCTAGACACTAGGAGTTGCTTAAGGCCTCACCATCAAGCCGTACTCCGGCTTTGGGGTAAAATTGAAGGAAAAAACTCAATTAATTATTAACTCCTAGTAGGGAGATGATAATTAACCAAGTAAAAAAAACCTCCCAGAGTAATACTCACTTGTTGGCAAGGTCCCAGGCTACCTAGGCCTGTTACAGACTCAATACTGACTCAAAACTCATCATTACTAGCATCACTTATTACAGTTCCCCGTAGGGCGTGGAATTTGGGTACAAGAGAAAATTATAAGAAGTAGAAGTAGAGTTTAAAAACTCTGTTGAATTGATGATATCTGATGGTACAAATGTTTTCTGGTTCATCCTTGGGCATGGAGTCTTCTCATTATCATCAAGTGCCACTCCAGTGGTCAACAATTCCCTTCACTTGATCCTGTATTGACTTTGGCTTTCAATCTTGTTTCCTCTATTTTACATAGAGACCATGGATTCTGGAATGGTGATGCTTCTTTCTTCCTGTATAAGCTTGAAGTGAAGTTTCCCCATTCTTTCGGTAGAGCATTCAACACCACTATAGTCATCTCACTATCAATCATTACTTCTACCAATTCCTACAGTTGGTCTCTTATTTCAGAAATCCTCATAAAATATGAAGTGATTCCTTCCTCTCTTGATAATTTCATCTTGTATAGTTCTTGTCTCAGAGAAATTGCTTATCCTAGAGTACTCATAGAGAACAACTCCACTAGTTTCTCATATATTTATTTTGCAGTTTCCAATTTTGATATATAGGGTATGAGTGAGTCCTTAATGGATTCTATGAGAATCCTTTGGGCTCTGATTTCTCCTTTCATGTACTTGGCATGAGCTGGAGCATCTTCTTTTGAGGGCTGAATTGTGGATCCTTTGATGTAGCCCATAACTTCATCTTCGATTAGATTCAAATCTATCCTCTTCTTCCATGCACTAAAGTTTGATGACCCGACCAATTTGTTGCTCTTTTTGCAATAAGTCATTTTGACAGATTTAGATGAGGTCATAGAGATACTTACTTGAATAGAGTGACTTCCTCCTTCTAGCAGCTTCCTTGATGATGATGATGAAGACGAAGATAGGAACTCCCTCTTAGATTGAATTCTCCAATGTAGATGTCTTCAAAGGTGTTGGATAATGTTGGATGGTGCTTGATGATGTGTCTTTCAACAATGTCTTCAAGGTGATAAATCTTTGATGACAAAGAAAATCTCCTTGATGAGTGAATCCTTTGAATGAGATTAAAGAATCTTCCTTACAAACTGGTTTGACTTTTCAACGCAATCTTTGACCTTGACTTTGATCCTTGCTTCCTTGAGTGTCTCCTTGTCAAGTAGCCTTTGTCTTCAACATTTAGCTCTGATACCATGTTGATAATTAGGTAGGGTTAGGTTTAATTCAAATTCTCTTCTTGATAATTACCTGTGAGCTTACTTCTTTTACTTATGTCTTCTCTTCTTAACTTATTATGTCTTTCATCAATTCAATTACTAAAACACAAGAGACACAAATTTAGGCTCTTTGAGCCATGGCCAAAACCTCTCCCTCTTGGAGAGGAAAACCCACAAGAAATTCTTCTTATATACTTTCAGATGACAAGTACCATGACCATGACATAGACCCTTGACCTTGTATGCCTCCAAGACCTTGTCACTGATTCTTCATTGACTCCTTGAGCTGATCCTTCCTTTCTGCACCGTCCTGCACCAACATTAGAGAACTCGGTCTCTAGTCCTTGGTATCTTATTTTATTTCTTGACTCGACCTTATATTTCTCTAGGCCTCTTCTTATCTTTCTTTGTACATGGTACATACTTCTACACCAATCCTTTACATGCAGCGCTAGATTGAACTTATAGCATGTCTTCTTTCCACTCTATAGATATCCTTTTTCCAGTACTCTATACTTTGTTGAGCAGTCCTTATCTCACTTCACACTTCTCTGTAATTCTGTCCCTCCTCCGCACCAAAGCACAGTCCTGCAATTCTGCACTAAGCACAGTCCTTTTCTCGCACTTAACCCAGTCTCGTTCTTCGCACTAAGTACTGTCCCGTTCTCCGCACTAAACATAGTCCCTTCTTCGCTTTTCTGTCTCCCTTTTACACAGTCCTAAACTTGCACTTATTGCATACATATATCACCGAAGTAATCACAGACTTGTTCGAGCTTGTGTCCTCAAATGAACCGCAGACCTTACCTTATATTAGTGTACTCCTTCCTGTGATCTAGGTCGACCTTACAAAATGTGGGTAGGTCGACATGTTCACTGTTTATAGGCCGACTTGAGGAGGCATTTCAACGTTGATCTTGTGCAATGTCTTCAAGGGTTATATGACAAGGTCTTGAGGCATATTTCTTTGACGTGATTCTTCATATACATGACTCTTAATTATTACATTTATGACAAGATTACAAATCCCTAAAAGACATCAAGAAGAAGTCTTTTGACCTACAATAAAAACCTTGCTCATGAAACCCATGAAGCAAGCATAACAAAAATAAATTTTATTATCTTTGTCTTCTTCATTACATAAATACACAATTACATAGTCAATATGAAGACTGAACCTAGTTATACTTTCCAACATAAATGAGTCAGTTTAAACCCAAGAAAATGAATATTATAAATTTAAATTTATTTTGACTCAAGTAGGCTCATGTCGACCAACAAGGCCAAGGGACACACCACTTTGGATTTCACACCCCTTGAATAAATATATATAGAATCCAAAGGAAATGCTAAACTACAAGATGAGAAGTAACTTCACTTGTGTGTGGAATAAAGCAAGGAGCCACAACTTGCAAGTAAAGACGATTGAGTTTATGTGGTTGAAAGGATGACCGAGGCATCTATTTGGTGTAGCCTAACCGCAAACAACTGTAGAAGGGAAATAAACAACCACATCACAGTCGTAGGAGGGCCACAGGGGGTTGCATGCCTGTTTTAGGTTGGTTGAGTGGAAGTAGAGTGGGCCAAGGTCTGTTAAGGTTTGTGGCAGCAAGATAAAGGACGTTTGAAGGTTGTTAGGTGCTCAAGAGAGCAGGAAACAAGGTCTAAGTGTTTCTACAATGAGGGAAAAAGGTGTTGGATGCATGTGTTGATGGAGGAAGAGGTTCAAGGGAGCAGACCTAGTGCCAAAAGAAGATTGTTGGTGATTGTTGCAAGCGAGGAAAACCAATAGCAAGGTAAAGAAGCTCTCCTCAATGGAGAATAGGTAAGAAAATTGATTTGTTAAGCAAAGGATTGTCTTCATATTTTTTTGTCTAGGCAGATGAAAGCCTAAGGGACTTGGCCTCAACCCTAGGTTATTGGTCATAAGATTGACCTGTATTTTGACATTGTATTAGGGATTATAAAGGGCCATGAGCCCTAGTAAAATATCCCTAAGGTTTTCTTATTGAAGGAATAATAAGGAACAAGTTTTGGGCATAAGTGTTCTTGTGTATTAAATTGATCTCATTGCTATTATATTTCCACTGTGCAAGTCTTTTTGAAGTTAGGCACTGCTAGTGTTTTTATGTTCCTAACTAAGACATAGGCTAGGGTGCATGGAATTCTAACATGGTATCAGAGCTACTTTTAAGGGTAGTTGGATTAGGGTGTGCACATGGATCAACTGTAAGAGGGAGTTAAGTTGACTTGTTGAAGGAAAGACAATGTGTCAAAAATGATTTCTGCCAAGAGGTATGAGGATCGGTTGGATGGACTGTCCAACTATAGTCTGTGGAAGGAAAGAATCAAGCTAGTATTGTTGGTGAATGATCTATGGGAGTTTGTCGACACAAAGATCATGTCGCCAAGAGCTGAGTTGGCTAGGTGTAACAAGTTGGATGCAAAGGCCAAGTTGATAATACTTGATGGAGTCAAGGATCACTTGATACCTCATCTCACCAGGAAGAACACTGCATGGGATATGGGGGAGGCTCTGAAAGTATTGTTTCAAAACAAGAACGAGAATCAAAAGATGGTATTGAGAGAGAAGCTCAGGGACATCAAGATGACAGGTGGAGAGAATGTGACTTCGTATCTTACAAGAGTTCAACAAGTTCGTGACATGCTTAGTGCCATTGGTGATGATGTCCCAGAACTTGAGTTAGTGAGGATTGCCTTGAAGGGCTTCTTAGAGTAGTGGAAGCCATTCATCAAAGGAATAGTCTCATAGGAGAATCTCCTAGATTGGAACAAGTTATGGGATGATTTCATCTATGAGGAATTTTGGCACAAAAATCTTCATAAGAATACTAATGACGAGAATCTTTCTCTTGCTGGTAAGTTGAAGAAAGGCAAAGGGAAGTTCGACAATGGCAACAAGAAGAAAGACATGAGCAAAGTGAAATGTTTTGCATGTGGCAAGTTTGCTCATTATGCGAGTAAGTGTCTCCATAGGAAGAAAGGAGCCAATGAGAAGAAGCAGGAGATGGCAATGGCTGCTCTAGCTACAATCGAACAGGATGATTTCCCAAAAAGGTTCAATGAGGAGTTTTCTCTGATCTCTCATTTCTCAGGGAGCATCATTTGTGAGGATGCTTGGTTCATAGATAACAGAGCATTGAAGCATATGACAAGATCATGAGAAGTATTTCATAGCCTGATCGAATGGGACTCTGATATGCACGTGAAGATTGGTTATAAGAGTCAGAAGGAAAGCAGAAGAATAGGAACTGTACCATTCAGGATGGAGTCCAGAGGGTTGCTATGAGTTGAGGATGTACTTGGGGTATTGGAGCTCAGGTGTAGCATGTTGTCTGTCCCAACAATTGAGGCAAAGAGGTTTGAAGTAATGTTCTGGGATGGAAAAGTGATGCTCAAGCCTAATTGCTCTAACTCCAGTTTAGGAGTGGTTCTTGGAGTCAGAGAGAATGTTTTGTATAAGTTGAAGGGCAAGCTTATTGACCAAGGAAAGAAGAAGGTTCCTGAGGCTCAGAGGGAGTTGAGTTCCAGAGGGAGTTCGCAAATTCAAAGGGAGAGTTTGCAATGCTAGAAGAGTGCATTGTCAGAGGGAAGAAAGGAGACTTACATAGCTGACAAGAAGGAACCATTGAATAACTTAAAGGCATATTAGGAATTGAAGAGGCAGAAGGCTTCTAGCAGCTGGGACACTTTCGAGAAAAATACCATTCATACCGCAAGTTATGCTTTTGTGGGAAAATGAAGCATACGATGATTGTTGGAGGGTATCCATGGAAGAGGATTGTGTCCTAGCAGAGAGACATTCAGGGAAAGGAAGTACCTCCCTTGCTAAGAGGGAGTGTTGAAATTGTGTGCCCTTGGGAGCTACTCCCAAAAACCTTTGGTGTTAGGCATGTGAGGAGAAAACCCACAGAAAGAAGAGTTTGTAGGTGAGGCACCCAATGTTTTGGGTTTTGCACCCAAAGGAGCGAGCTTGAAACCGAAGAAAATAAATATTAAAATTTTATTTTATTTTGAGTCAAGTAAGCTCAGGTCGTTTAACAGGGCAGGGGACACACCACTTGGGTTACACACCCCTTTGACAAGTATATATAGAAGCCAAAGGAAAGGCTAAACCACAAGATGAGAAGTGACTTCACTTGTGTGTGGACGAGCAACACGGAGTTGTAGTTAGCAAGCAAAGAAAGCCAAGTTTTCATGGTTGAAAGGAGGATCAAGGCATATATTTGGAGCAACCTAGTTGTAGGAGGGCTACAAATAGCAATAGAAGGGCTGCAAGCTCGTTTCAGGTTGGCTGGGTGCAAACAGAGTAGGTTGAGGCTTGTTAAGGTTTGCAACAACAAGATTAAAGGAGGTTTGATGGCTGTCAGTTGCCCGAGAGAGTAGGCTTTAAGGTCTGAGTGTGCTACAACGAGGGGAAAAGGTGTTAATTGCATGTGTTGATGGAGGTAGAGGTCTAAGTAGAAAATCTAGTGTGAAAACAATATTGTTGGTGGTTGTTGCAAGCAAAGAAAACCAACAACAAGGTAAAGAAGGTCACCTCAAAGCTATGTCACAAGGTTCGTCGAACTTGAACCATGAGGTTCAAATTTTGGTGAACCTTAAATTTTTTTTGAGGTTCGTCGAACCTCATCGAACATCATAATCATTGACCAAGTCCATAGATCAAAACTCATAACCTCATGTCACAACTCAAGCTTGTAATTTATCCTTACAGTTTCCATGTCCGTGATAGCGTTTTTGATGTTTACTGATGTTGATTTCTTACTATTTTATCCTATAATTCATTATATATATATAGGCGAACTTAATGGCGAACCTCATCCGAACCTCATCAAAAAATTCAAACTCAAACCGAACCTAATCATTTTCGAACCCGAACCATGTGACATTGCCTCAAAGGATAACATGTAAGCAAATTGATTTGTTAAGCAAAGGACTATCTTAATATTTTTTTTTGTTTGGGCAAGATGAGAGCTTAAGGGACTTGGCCTCAGCCATAGGTTATTGGTCAAAGGATTGAACTATATTTTGGCATTGTATTGGGGATTCTAAAGGGCCATGATCGTTGGTACGAAATGTTAAGAAATCTAGGGGCAACAAGTGTAGGTGATTTCTCTTATAATGATAATTGCTTGTGAAGACATTTTACTTTTCTTTATTAGGTTCTTCTTTAGCTTGATTAAACAACTACCAAAAACATAAAGAACAATGAGACAAAAGATACAAGATATAGGCGATCAACGAGGCCAAAACCTCTCCAATCTTGAGAGGAAAACCCACAAAATTCTTTTTCTTATAAAATCTTCAATTGACGAATTCCAAGACCTAGACCCTTGACCAAGAACTCCTCCAAGACCAAGTCAACCTTGCTTCTTTTGCCAAGTCTAATTAACTACACCTTCCTTGTTTTCCAATACCTTGACTGCAACTTTGACCCATATTCCTTCTATTTGGCTTGCCTGCAACTTCTGTGATTTTCGACCTTTGCTTCAAAAACCCTAGCTACATGTGTGAGATGATAAAGGCAAATTTTACAGCTTTTTCTCCTTCACTTGTCTTGGACTCTTCTTCTTGTGAATTCAGCTAGCAAGATGATCCTTCCTTATGCTATATTTCGGCTTCTTCAAGATCTGTAATTCCTTACTACAAAAACCCTAGCTGTAGTCACACGTGTGAGGTGAATGGCCCTAAAACAATCCCAAAGGATTCACTTTTCTCCTTCCTTCTCTTCGCTACATAAGAGACTTATTTTCCTCCTTTTTTGCACTTCTTTTCCTTGATGTGGATGCTTGATTGATGCTTCCTTAAGGGAGGTCGAGTCTTCCTTTATATATGCTTTAAACCCATGTAATTAGGCCGACTTGACATAGTTCCTAGGTTGACATGTCATCTTGTGAAGGTTGATTGCTCCTTTTGAAGGTCAACTTGTTTGTAGCACTTAGACAAGGTCTTGGAGGGTCTTTTGACTCTGTTCTTGACTCAAAGAATTTTCCTTTGCAATATGTAACATGCCCAAGAATGGTCATTCAAACATGACAAAGATTCCCTAGACTTGTAGACTCAATGCCAAGCCCTAGAAGCTCTCAATGAGAGCTAGACCTAAAAATAAATTTCCTTGAGCATGAAACCCATGTCTCAAGATCAACGATAATAAATTTATTATTCTCATTACATTAAATATACAAAATCATGATTACATATGTCATTATGAAGACCGAACCTAGTTACATATTTGAACACTCCCTCTTAACTAGGGAGTTATTCATAATCCACACAAGATACTTGGACATTCTCAATCTAAAGAATTCTCATAAGAAGAGTCATATTGGTAACCCATTTGTATATCATCATACCAACCAACATTGTCATATAGCAAGACCTTGACTAATTACTCTACCTCTCCACAAGATCAGAGCACAATGCTGGCCAATAATTTATAGATACCATCATCATTGTCTCTCAAAGTACATACCCCACCTTGGTGTTCACAAATTATGTCCTTCTAGGACTATTCTTATCTTGGATTACCATCCCTTAAAGAATATTGGTCCTCTACGACTACTCTTATCTTGGATGCCCTACCTCATCCTCAAAGAGTATCAGATGCCAAATGCTTACCCATTCCTCCATTTTTTCTTCCCAAGTGAAGACAAAAATGATGTGCCTATCTCTCCCTCTCAACCATGGAGGATATACCCATTTTTTATGAAGGAATGTACCCATTCCTATAAAGGAATGTACCCAAGCTCCCTCTTAATTAGGGACTTGTCAAGCTCCCTCTTATCTAAGGACTTGCCTTCATAGCAACTTTCTGCTTTTTTTGGAGATCATGGGACTTTTTGCTGTTTATAAAGCTCCTCCATTTGATGTCATGAATTTCATTTTAATATTATGGAACCTTCAGCTTTAGGGGCTTGTTTTAGGGCATTGACCATCCATCACTTACCTTCTCGAACCATGTCGGTCATGTCATCGTTCCTTTCATTGGAAAGTGATCTACTAGACCATCTTTGGCTTTTTCTTCATATTGCTACCTCTTCCCTATCATGTTTCCTATAGGATCTTTCATCCTCCACATGAGTACTAGTTGTAGGTGACATCCACAACTCTCTTTTGGTAGCCCTGTATTAGTCCATCCAGATATTGTTCAAAATAAAAAAATGAACATCACATCAGACATTACCTTTTGTGATGGCCCTTCATCATGACATTTGCTTGTTGCAACATCAACATCCTGCATACATGTTGACACACCTCCAAGATATTCAATTTTCAAGGCTCTTCTTTCTTTCCAGACTTTCCCAAGGTCTTCTTTCCCATGGGATGTTGATTGCCTTTTCTACGTGACCATAGTTGCATCTTTCACGATCTCTTCTTTTCTTTATTTACATATGGCTTCCAAGGAACTTCCAATCATAGTTCCTTCATCTTTGTCAACCACCTCATATTTCATACGAGGACATATATTGTTGATTTCATCTATTCAATATGTGAACCATGCCTTCAATACATCTTTCCAACAAAAGAGAACCCTTTATTTTGATCATACTCATGAGGTGGAGTATCTATCCCAGTTATCAGCAACTATATGATGACATGACCTAACTTATCAATTATATGCATACAAACCTCTTTCCTTATTTTTGTCATCTAGACTTCCTTCAGAAACTTCCTTTCCTTGATTGAGAGTATTTCAATCATGTCGACATGCTGCATTACTTTGTCATCATACCATCATTCTTCCAAATAGTGAATCCCATCAAGTTGGTAATCTCAGCGAGACACTTGCTTCTTCCAAGAGATGAACCTTCTAATGAAGATTCCAATGGAGGACCTTGATTATCCTCATCCTGCAAATGCTCCATTTCAATGATGTATGATCAGTTCGATACTAGATGACTTCCTTACCCACAAGTACTACTTATGCTTCTAATGAGGTTACAAAGAGCTACTTTCTTCTAATGATCACTGCCATAGACTTCTGCTTCAGCTAGCTTTCAAGCTTCTTTTGTTGTCATGAGCTTTTGCTTCCATCGTATGCCATGATTCCATCTTCTAGAATGATGCATCCTATCATGCTTCTAATGCTTCCTATCATGATAACTATATTTTACAAGTACTGAAAAGAACTCGGTGGAGAAGGTTATCTCAATTATAGTAGAGATCTTTGACTTCTTCCATCTTTGACTTCTTTTCAACATCTTCCACTTCTTCAGTGATATGGACTTCTTCTCTTCCTCTTTTGTTGTTGTCCTTCTTGAGCTTGGTACATTCTCTTTTGTAGTGCCCATATTCTTGACAAGCATAGCATTGGACCTTGGTCGCATTCTTCTTCCTTTTTTGAGGACCAAACTTCCCAAACTTCCCTTTTCTCCTAGCCATGGAAACAAATGCTTGTGCTTGCTCGTTTGATCCTACATCACTTTTTGCTTTCATTCTTGTTTCTTCAATTTTGCACAACGTTCAAAGTTCATTGAATGGGGTAGCTTCCTTCTTTCTGTAGATGCTAGATGTAAAGCTACCCCATTCCTCCGATAGTGCATTGAGTACTATAGTGGTCATTTCTTTATCCGTCATTATTTATCCCAAATCTTGTAGTTGGTCTCTAATTTCTGACACCCTCATAAAGTATGAGGCTATCCCTTCTTCTTTTGATAACTTCATCTTGTAGAGTTCGTCTTAACGAGATCCATTCCCCTGCAGTGCTTACAGAGAACAATTCTACAAGTTTGCCATATATTTCTTATGATGTTTCTAATTTTGATACATAGGGAATGAGGGGATACTTAATGGATTATATGAAAATCCTTTGAGCCCTTACTTCCCCTTTTCATGAATTTCGCAAGATCTTGAGCTTCTTCCTTTGGAGTTTTAGTGATTGAGCCCTTAACATGTTCCATGACTTCATTTTATATGAGGTTCAGATCTGTCCTTTTCTTCCACGCAAGAAAGTTTGAAGTCCCAACCAACTTGTTGCTTTCCTTGCAAAAATGCATTTTGATAGGTTCTGATGTGGACATAAAGATACTTACTTGAGAAGATACTCCTTGATGACAATATCTTCAATTTGCTACCTTCTTGATTTTGATTTTGATGATAATGATAGAAGATGTCTTCCTTCAAAAGTGATCCTTCAAAGAGAGGGAGATCACTTTGTTTCCTTGATGATGAAGACAATGCCTTCTCCTTGATTTTCCTTTGATGTAGCGGCTTCAAGATGCTCCAATTTTTACTCCTTGCTTTGAGTAGTGTCTTTGAGGTCTCCTTCTTCTCAAGGTGATGATTGTGTGAGGTTCTTAAGAGTGTTTCAAGTGTAGAGTCCTCCTTTGAACGAATTAGGGTTTTGAGGACTTCTTTTGTAACTTCCTTCAAGATGATGATGTAATCCTTGTCCTTGTAGTGCCTTTGAGATGGGAGCTCGCCTTTTGATAATTGATGCTCTTGATGATCTTCTTAGTGCTTTGGTCCTTGAGTGTACTTCTTTCAGTTTCCCTTCCTTGACTTCTCACCTTAGATTTGATACCACGTTGAGAAATCTAGGGGAAACAAGCGTAGATGATTTCTCTTACAATGATAACTACTTGTGAAGACTTTTTACTTTTCTTAATTAGGTTTTTCTTTAGCTTGATTAATATTGTTTTCTCTTCATCAAATAGCTACCAAAACATAAAGAACAATGAGACAAAAGACACAAGTTATAGGCGATCAGCCAGGGCCAAAACCTCACCAATCTTGAGAGGAAAACCCACAAAATTTTTCTTCTTATAGAATCTTCAATTGACGAATTCCAAAACCTAGACCCTTGACCAAAAACTCCTCCAAGACCAAGTCAACCATACTTCTTTTGCTAAGTCTAATTAACCGCACCTTCCTTGTCTTCCAATTTAATCTTCCAATACCTTGACTCCAATTTCGACATGGCTTCCTTCTATTTTGGCCTGCCTGCAACTTCTGTAATTTTCGACCCTTGCTTCAGAAACCCTAGCTGCACGTGTGAGATGATAAAGACATATTTCAAAGCCTTTTCTCCTTCGCTCGTCTTGGACTCTTCTTCTTGTGAATTCGGCTAGCGAGATTATCCTTCCTCATGCTATATTTTGGCTTCTACAAGATCAGTAATTCCTTACTACAAAAACCCTAGTTGCAGTCACACGTGTGAGGTGAATTGCCCTAAAACAGTCCCTAAAGGATTCACTTTTCTTCTTCCTTCTCTTCGCTGCATAGGAGACTTCTTTTCCTCCTTTTTCACAGTTCTTTTCCTTGATGTGGATGCTTGATTGATGCCTCCTTAAGTGAGGTCGAGTCCTCCTTTATATAGGCTTTACACCCATGCAATTAGGCTGACTTGACATAGTTCCTAGGCTGACATATCATCTTGTGAAGGTTGACTGCTCCTTTTGAAGGCCGCCCTGTTTGTAGGACTTAGACAAGGTCTTGGAGGGTCTTTTGACTCTATTCTTGACTTAAATAATTTTCCTTTACAATATGTAACATGCCCAAGAAGGGTCATTCATACATGACAAAGACTCCCTAGACTTGTAGACTCAATGACAAGCCTTAAAAGATCTAAATGGGAGCTAGACCTAAAAATAAATTTCCTTGAGCATGAAACCCATGCCTCAAGATCAACAATAATAAATTTATTTTTCTCATCACATTAAATATATAAAATCATGATTATATATTTAAAATCATGACCGAACCTAGTTACGTATTTCAACACAAAAACACTAAGGTTTTCTTATTGAAGGACTACAAAGGAACAAGTTTTGAAACATAAGTTCTTGTGTATTAAATTGTTCTCATTGCTGTTATATTGTCACTGTGCAAGTCTTTTTGAAGTTAGGCATTGCTAGTGTGTTTATGTTCCTAGTTAAGGCATAGACTAGACCTAGGGTGTTGGAAATATTGAGAGGGGGGGGGGGCTGAATCAATATTTCTTTTACAATTTTTATTTTATGGCAGTTAAGATCACTTAAAAAACAAAACACAAAATGAACAACAAATAAATAATTTTATTATGCAGAATAACAATGACTAATCCTCTTTTACAATAATTCAAGTTCCAATTAGTACAAAAACACTTCAGGGCTCCAACCCTAGATGAAGACTTCAATTTTCAATTCAACCAGGCTGCAACTTGTACTTCACCAAGCACCAACTCGGTTAAGTTGAGGACTGCAATCCTCTAGGGCTCGAACACTTTATTTTGGCTTAGGCTCCAACCTGGTCTTCTCGAGGACTCCAATCCTCTAAGGCTCCAACCATTTGCTTTAATTCTTTAAGATAGGTTCAATGGTTTTTTTCAAGGCTCGCAATATCTTCTGCAACAAGCCCTGACAATGTCTTCAACAATTCCCTTAATTAATCTTTAAAACACTTTTGTTCATCAATGGCAACTTTAGTAAGTGTCATGAATACACTCTATTATAACCAATCAATCTTCTCCAAGGTTAATCCATGAGGGCTTTCAATCATGCTTCACGATTTCCAAGAATTCCTTCAAGAACTTGCTTCTACACGTGTCTCCAATAGGTAATAAAAGCTTCTATATGGCTCTCCCAGGTGTGCTCCAACAATCCTTTAAGATGTCTTCACTAAACTTCTTCAAAATACTCTCTAAGATCTCCAAGGTTCCAAAGCTCCAAAAATTGTCTTTAAAGCTGCTTAAGAAACTTTCCAAGGTCAAGTTGCTTGCTTTAATAAATCCTCGATAATGGTGTCTCCAAAATCAGTTCAAGGATGCCTTCAATGATCCTTCAACAAGTCTCCTAAGGTTGCTCCAACATGGGTTTTAGATACAATCCCAAGTTTTCAATAAGTCTCAACAAGCCTTCAAACCATGCTTAGTTCTACAAGGCTTCAACAATGCTTCAAGGTGTCTTACTGGTGTTTTTAACACTGTTCCATCATCCAAGGTCTGCACCTAATACTCTTCCTTCAAGAAAGACTTTGTTGTAGACTAATAACAAAGATCTGAATCAAATTTAATTTGTAATAGCACTGTCTCCAAAGAAGGTCTGTAAAGAGTATCCCAATGCTTTGACTACAAGAAGGTGTCACTATAGATCCAAATTTGTTTTCAAACGTGGCACCGCAGATCCATGAAATGTCATCACATGTTTGATTTTCCCGTCTTTTGATGAATGGCCACAGGTCTGAAGTGTTTCCTCACATACGAGTTGCCTGTCTTTCGATGAATGTGCACAGGTTTGAGTCAGTTTTCTCCATAGGTCACAAGTGCGAGTATTCCATTGATTAGGGCACCCAACAAACTTGTTCAACCCTCTAATTCTACTCCAACAATCCACTAGATGTTTGCGACCTTCCCTTCTTAATCTCATGCTCCCACACATTGGTGCCTAGGCTAATTTCCAACCCTGAAATGGGCCTCACAACACCCTTCTGTGACACTGAACAGGGCTCAAGCCTTGTGCAATTAGCCCAACAGACTTTGGCCTCTAAACAACTTTCAAACCATGTACAAATAGCCTAGAATTGCCTTGAACTCATGTGATCTGCCTCTACTCCTACTCAGACCCGCCAATGTCACAAAAAGATCCATAAATTATCCTCAAGCTTACTCGACCTTGTCTTTTTTGAGTTGTGACTGCCTCAGGTGATGTATTTAATGCAATAATGCACTTTGGATATGCTTTGCTCTTCACTTTCTTTTTATCTCTGTCTTTGCTATGTGATGCTACAAGTCCGAGTCTGCTTTATGGTCTCCGAATCACACTCCACCGACGAGTTTAAACATATATTTATACTAATTTGATTATGTTTGAATAGTCATGTCCCTTGGGATGGAGGGCCGACCTGAACCTCTGTAGGCTAACTTGTGTATCAGACTATGCTTTTTATTATATTTAAGGAGGATCTGACTTGTGCATATGTGATAAGGTTGCTACAAGTGGTGAGAGGTTAAGGCATCTTTAATTAGGGGTTAAGGCATCTTTGTTCATTAGGATTTGCATGCACTTATCATGCTTTATTCATCATTCATTACTATGCCTTGCCATCATAGGATATCTTAGGGACTAGGATTTCCAAACACTTTAGGGCTTCATGATTTTTCATATAGGACAAAAATGCACTTAGGTCATCATCCATACATCAAAGAATTTATTCATGTTAGCCTCAACTTGGGTATTCATCAAAGGTTTGTCATGTGTATTCAACAAGGCTAGGACTTCATATAAACAACTAGGGTTTAACATTATGACTTAGAGCTTCAAACAATTTGGGGTTAGGGTTTTGCATGCTGGGGTATAAATAACTAGGGTTTACATTAATTTAGGGCTAGCATTTCTAAGGCATGCCATTTAGGGTTTCATCATCTTCAACAAGGGTTAGGGTTTCATCTTCTTCAACAAGGGTTTCATGCATTATTAGCATTTAGCAAATATACCTTGATTTGGCCAATAAGGCTAGGGTTTCATCATATGGCTTCATTAATGCATTTGGTACCAAGGGTTGTCATCTTCAATGATGCTAGGGTTTCCTCCTTGGCACCTAAGGTTTGCAATCAACACCTAGGGTTTGCACCTAGGGTTCCATCAAGGGCATGCTTCAACAATGCACATAGGATGCCATTTTATTGACATCAATGACAACTTTATCCATCATAGGGTGCATGGAATTCTAACAACAAAGGGGTAGGGGGGGTTTCCAAAGTGGACACACAAACCCTAGTTATCAAACAATCAACTTCTCATGACCTTAAAGCAAATATATAGGGGCTTCAACAAGCCATGTCTAAACTCCAAGGTGGACATTTTTGTCCTCCACAAATCAATAAGTGGATTCTTCAAATATCCTCCAAAGTGGATAAGTGATTTTATAACCTTCTTTGCGTGTAGACATGTAGGCTGGCCTAATCTATTTGGGGATATAATAAGCTCTCCAATTTTCTCATATCTAATCGAAATTTAATCATATTGGAGGTGGCCCTAGGTCATATAGGGCGGCCCAAGATATACTTGCACTTCAATCTTGCATTTTAAGGTCGGCTTGTGCATAGATATTAATGCAATTGGTAGATGAGGTTGACTATGTAGGTCAATCTTAACATCTATTCTCTTCATTGCAAGGTACACTGGGCACTCTGTTCTACAACATCTATTTTAGGTTAGGTTGCACTTTTGTTGTCTTCACCTTGTTTCAGACTGTTTCTCAACCCAACAACCTCCTTCAAGAGACCTTACCAAACATAGCAAAAAATATACCAACATTATCAACCATTGTTATTTGTTCTTGACTTCAGCAGCTTACGGTCATAGTAGTAAAGAAACTACTTTGTAGCAGAATGCACACAATATAATAGTAGATCAGTTGTAGTTTCCATTTTAAGGTTAATGACAATGTTGGATACTGGATGGGCATTCAGAACCTTAGGACATGATTTCAATGTAACCTCTTCATCCCATATATATATATATATATTTTGTTGTTTAGCAACTCATTTACAAATGGGCAGGCAAGAATTTCAGTGTTCCATAACTATACAACATCTATCACAATGGAAACTATATCTTTAATGTCTATTTCAGAGTCTGGACCAAGAAATTCTATTTTGAAATTATTTTAAGGTGCTATATATGTGATTTTACCTTAGTATTGGATCTATGTCTCCAATTGGTGCATTTATGTGACCTTCCATTTCATGCAGGTTTGGTCAATAGTCCTGCATTTTTAGTAGAAGTGCTTTATTTGATTGCTTGAACCCTACAATTTTATCATGAACTGAGTGATTCTCCAACAAAGGTCATGCTGTAGGCTTAGACACGACAATCACTTTATTTATGAAGTGTGCCCAGGCATGTAAGTTTAAGGTATGGTAGACATTTTGTTTGGTGGACAGAATTAGAGCTTGGCTGGAATGTTGCTTCTTTGCCAAAAAATCTAACAATGTTTGTCCTTGGCAATGATTGATGCCATTCCCTTATAAACCAACCAGCATTAATGCCTTCCTCCCTACAACATGTCAAATCACAACCAAACAAGTCTCCATTGTTGTTGCGTCTTACTAGGACACTGGGTAGTTGAATATAATTTGTAAAAGAAAACAACATTTCAAAATAAAGTATGTACAAAATGAACCATTGTCCAGACTGCATCGTAAGCCAAGTAACCAAATCTATCATTGCAAAGATCAACATTGCCAATATTTTGCAGTTTTCTCCATCTAGCATTAAAAGCATATTGTCAATTTGCAAATGGAGCATGTTGATGTAAGTTGACTCTTTGAAGTGAGTTCATGATATGGAAATTTAGTACAACAGAAATGGGAAGTTGACATACTCAAGGTTAGCTCTGTAATGACCGATTTTAACTTCTTTCTTGACCTGTTGATGGCAAGCTTCTATGCTGTGTCATCTATTCCTTTTTTTAATTATTCCAAAAAGGTATTTTGAGGACTTCTCTGAAGTTTCCCTAGAAATTGATGTGTAACATCTAGCTTCAACTTGGAGAAAAGTCTTATTCTCGGAGGCACTTGAGAACCTTAGAATCTCATCATGCAAAAACAAAATCTGCATGCAATAAATATGTCCTTGTGTGACCAGCTTTGCAGGTTAAGGTTTTTGTCATAAAACTGACCTTCTTCCCTAAGATTTGAGATGCACATCTTGTTACAACTTGCACTGCTTATATGTGCTTCCATCACCAAGGGTTTTCCAAATGGTCTCCTAAAATATTGACTGCTCATAGGCAATTTTCAGCAAGTTAAGGGTGTTGCTATTTCACTTCTAAAAGATCTTGATCTATATGTTTGGCATCAATACCTTCATCTCTAGGGAACTTTGAGCTGTTTTGGTCAGTTTGTGTGCATAAATATGTCCTTGGAGTAGCAAATCCATCATTAGTTTATACGAGGGTATAGGTGCCCCTAATCATCACCATCACTGCCATCAAAATGTGTTTGTGAAGGTCTGTCCTCAAAAACGGTCTTCAAATATAATTCCAAGCTGCCAGCAGTTCTCTTATATTCGTATTCTAGGGGACCAGGGCTGTAGTCTCTCACATGAAGTTTGTCAAGAAACGATCCCTCATCATGATACTAGTCATCAAAAACTGGTGCCCCACTAAAACATATTATGTGTGGCTTTTCCCCATTCTGTTTAAGGTGCACAAATAGATAAGGGCACATATGGTCATAAAAATTGTTCTCTTCTGGGTCAGTAGTACCTTTAGTGGATCCAAAAACATTGTGTTCATGGGGAGCCAAGACATCTTGCTCTAAGGATGTTTCATCTCCATCAAAACTCTTGTTATCTTCTTTTTCACAAAGTTGTTCCATAATGTTTTGACCCAAAATCCCCTTTTGATCAGCCTCATCTACATTATAACTAGAGTCTTCAAAAGCATTATGGGCTGCCCTTGCTGCAGATTTGTGGCAATTATTATCTTCTACAGAGTCTTTGTGATGGTGTTCATATGTGTATTCTTCAAGTTCAACAATGTCTTTATCTCCATTATTACTGCCACAATTTTTTTCTTTTGAGACAATAGAGACATCATTAATGGACCCAACAACATTGTCTTAATGGGAAGCCAAGACATCTTGCTTTAAAGATGTTTCATCTCCATCAAGACCCTTGTTATGTTCATTTTCACAAAAATGTTCCATAATGTTTTGCTCCAAAATCCCCTTTTGATCAATTCCATCTACATTATCACCATAGTCTTCAAAAGGATTAAGGGCTGCCCTTACTGCAGATTTGTGGCAATTATCTCTGGCACATTGTCTTTGTGGTGGTGTTCATTTGTGTCTTCTTCAAATTCAACAATGTCTTTATCTCCATTATTGCTATCACAATTTTTTTCTTTTGAGACAACAAAGTCATGATTACATTTTGGAAGAAACCACAAGCTTTCTCATTTATCCAAAGTTTCTTTTCTTTCAAGGTAGTTAGATGGACCTTTGTTTACATTACATTGATGGTTATCTATGAAAAACATGACAAAAGGTCCATTTCCATTGTTAACCCCCATACAACTTGCACATGAAACTTTAAATTTGAACATAAATGCAATTTGTACCCTTTTTACAATGGAGTAAAAAGGAGTCGACAAATGTGAGATGCCAAATGCAATTGAAATACAAAAAGGCAGGCAAGACTTTCAGCACTCCAAAGCTATACAACAACATTTATCACAATGACAGCTATATCTTTAGTGTCTATTTTAGAATTTGGACCAAGAACTTCTTTTTTGGAATTATTTAAATGTGCTATATATGTGATTTAACCTTTGTTCTGATCCAAAATTCCCTTTTGATCAGCCTCATCTACATTATAACCACAATGTTCAAAAGGATAATGGGGCTGCCCTTGCTGTAGATTTGTGGCAGCCCCCTTGCTGTAGATTTGTGGCAATTATCTCTTCCATACTGTCTTTGTGGTGGTGTTCATTTGTATCTTCTTCAAGTTCAACAATGTCTTTATCTCCATTATTGCCGCCACAAAATTTTTCTTTTGAGACAACAGAGACATCATTAGCGGATCCAATAACATTGTCTTCATGGGGAGTCAAGACATCTTGCTCTGAGGATGTTTCATCTCCATCAAGGCCCTTGTTATTTTCATTTTCACAAAGTTGTTCCATAATGTTCTGATCCAAAATCTCCTTTTGATCAGCCCTCATCTACATTATAACCACATCCTTCAAAAGCATTTTGGGGTTGTTTCCCTTGTTGGAGATTTGTGGAAATTAACTTTGGCACAGTCTTTGTGGTGGTGTTCATTTGTGTCTTCTTCAAATTCAACAATGTCTTTATCTCCATTGTTGCTGTCACAAAAATTGTCTTTTGAGACAACAAAGACATCATTACATTTTTGGAAAATACTGCAATCTCTCTTTAATCCATAGTGGCCTTTTCTTCAAGGATGTTAGATGAACCTTCATTTGCCTTACAATCACTTTGATGATTATCTATTAAAAACATGAACAAAAGGTCCATTTCCATCTTTAACCCCCATACTACTTCCACAAGAAAATTTAAAGTTGAATATAAATGCAATTTGTACCAATTTTACAATGGAGTAAAAAGGAGTTGACAATGTGAGATTTCAAATGCCATGTATATCCATTGATATACAAAAAGGGAGGCAAGAATTTTAGTGCTCCAAAACTATACAACAACATTTATCACAATGGTAACTATATCTTTAACATTTATTTCAGAATTTGGACCAAGAACTTTTTTTTTGGAATTATTTAAATGTGCTATATATGTGATTTTCCCTTAATATTGGATCTATGTCTCCAATTGAAGAATGAAGGCTTGTGGTTATGTCTCCCTAGTTGAGAGGGAGTGAGGATCTCCTCCCTGGTTGAAAGGGAGTGATGGAGGACACTGTATTTTCCATGTGCCATGCAGTAGGCTAGGACTAACAAGCATAAGTGTAGTGAAGGCATTGGTAGGGAGAATGGAGGATTGGATAAGCATTTGGGACCGATACTCCTTGAGGATTTGAAATCCAAGATAGGTAGTAGTCCCGTGGACCGATACTCTTTGAGGATAGGATAGGGTATCCAAGATAAGAGTAGTCAAAGAGGATTGATATTCTTTGAGGATTGAGAGTCCAATATAAGAATAGTCTTGTAAGGACATACCTGGTGAATATCCAGATGGGGTTTGTGCCTTGAGAGGCTGTGGAGTTAGTCTCCAAATGTATGCCTCCCAACATTGTGCTCTAATATAGTGGAGAGTTAGAGCTTGTTAGTCAAGGCCTTGCTATATTGCAATTTGACAATGTTGGTTATGATGTTGATGCTTGATGATGGCTTATTAATTCAACTCTTATGAGAATATTTGAATTTGAGAGTATCCATGTATCCTGTTGTGTTATTATGAATACCTCCCTAGTTAAGAGGGAGTGTTGGAAAACATAACTAGGTTCGAACTTCATAATTATCATTGTGCTTGTGCCATTGTATATTTCATGTAAAAATAAAAAGAAGAAATTCCTTTTTCAAGCATTAGTTTCATGCTCAAGTCAAATGATTATTTTAGTTAAGCACGTTCTTCATGCTTTTAGGGTTTATTGAGTCAAAATAATATTTGTCACGAGTTAAAGTATTTTACTAGAGTAAAGTCCCATTTGGACTTTTGAAAGAAGCAAGAAAAATAATATGGAGAATGGATTGGTTGTGCTCCATGTCCTAGGTTTGAATTAGCTCACTACAAAAAAAAATGGAGAAAACCCTTGCTTTGGCTCATGGGCATGAAAATCTTAGTAAATTGAAAAAAAAACAAAGTAGCACAATGTTGGTAGGCAAAGAGACAAGCAAGCATAGCCCTAAATCTATGAAAAAATTCATTAACATATGGGTTTTTAAGAACATACCTGTTAATGGAAGAAATGAAGTTTGTCTCACTGTTCTTCAAACTTTGATGATCAAACAATTCTTAGTTGGTGGAGATAATGGTTGTTTGATGCTCAATCCCTCCTTGAAAAGCACCACAAAGCTTTCCCCTTCCTTCTCCAAGCCTCAAAAACGAAAATGACAAAAAAAAGCTCGAATTCCCTTTTCTAGCCACGACCCAAGAGGGCCTGACGATATTTCCTATCGTTGTGCGATTTTTTCCTGAAATATCGCAATATTTTCTCAACAATATTTCGGCTTGCCAAAAATATCGCAATATTCCAAATATCACAAATATTTCGGCGATATTATCAACACTTTTTTTGTTTATATTGTTTTATTTTGTTTTTGCTTATTATTATTATTATTATTATAATGTTATAGCTCTTCTATCTTTGTATTTTTGTTGTATTTTTCTTTTGTTGGTCAATTTTGTTTTATATTTATATTTTTTTAAATGTTGTGGCTCTTATATCTCTGTATTTGTGTGCATGACCATACTAACTTATGGTTTGGTATTTTGTTTTTCTTGCATGCCTTTTCAGCTTATTTTCTTTTGTTCATATTTTTTATTTATTTATTTCTAGATTCAATGGGTGGGGAATTTAAGGAAGCCCTTGACAACCCATAGTGTGGGTTTAGGGTTGATGCATAGTCTACAAGTGTAATGGGCAAAGGTGAATGAGGTTTGTATGAAGGAATTTATTTATTGTATGAAGGCGAAAGATGTATGTATGGGGGAACTTGGTTTTTTACTAAATTATAAGCGAATGAGGTTTGTATGGGGAAAGGCGAAAGAGGTATGTATGGGGGAATTTGCTTGTTTGCTACTAAATTATATGGTTTCATGCCCATTTTAATTGAACTCATTTGTTGTTTCATCATTATATGATGTATATTTGTTGAAAGTTAGTGCAATACAGATCAAGAAAGGTGAAGAACCACTAGGGAAACTACTAAATATATTTGTATGATGTGATGCAGCAAAAGTATAATTGAATACATATTATATTATTTGAGATTTATTTATAAAATGAGTGCCATGCAAATGTACGTAAAGGAAGGTGGAGGAGCATTGATAAAAATACAAAAATATTTTTGTGTGAGAGGCTTGCAGATGTGTGTTGAATTTCCACGACACTCAAGAATCCGAGTTCGGTCTTAGAATCATTGACGCAAACACACTCAAATGCTACAACAATTGTACTTTGCACAAGAAAATCTACACACATCAGTGAATCAACTAACACACATGACAATTTTTAACTTTTTCAAACCTTTCTTCATTATATTACAAACTATAATAAGCCAGTCTTAGGGCTATCATATTAGAGATCATGGCCCTTACATACCCCTGATACAAGAATACAACTAGGGCTTGGTGTTAGTCACTTTAACTACCAATCTACCCCAAACACGATAACACTTGACCTACTTGTTGATGTTGGCCACGCTCAACCCTTTCAATCCACATGTCCTAAACCCTACAACGTTGCCCGCATAAAATTGTTGCTTGAATGATCTAGGGTTGTACATATTGTCCTATATTCTTCAATTTGACACCTCAAATTGCACAAATATGCCCTCATCTAGGGCTCTTCAAATCTATCCTCTAAGCATCCTTTCAACCCCTCTAAAGGACTGCATATAGGGCACACAGATCTGCTATGAACATACCTTCACAACTAACTCTTTCCATTCGATCCAACAACCCTCCTCTGTTTGTTTTCCTTTGCTTTAGTTCACCTTGGAAGATATTTCAAACTCACAAAGGATTAACACATACACAAGACTTGTGCATGTTTCAACAAACCTAATATCATGGATACACCAACAAGACTAGCTTCTCCTTTAGGGTCTCGGCCCTACCTTCCAAATTTGAACCGAGGCTCCACAAACTCGGACTATTTGATAGAGAAGCATGGCTCCAGTATCACTGGAATGGCCCTAATCTAGGGCATACAGTCCTTATCATGAATTCTTCAAAACAACCTTCTATCGCTTGGCTTTTAATCAACTTGAGAAACGATATCAACACATCTTGTGATAGCCTTGTCACTCACATCTTTGAGCACAGATCCTCTAAGATTGCCACCCTCTTTAGGGCTCCTATCAACACTACATTAATACACTAAATCTAGCGTATGTGCAGGCCTCAAACCAATGGCAAACCCCCAATGTTAAGCCCTTCTCTCCTGCGCATTTATCTGAGGAATAACAACCTTCTTTTACTGCTTTAAATCAGGCACAAGATGACTGTCCAATGCCTAATTTAAGCCTCGACCCTCCTAAATCACAGGTATAAACTCGGTCATGTTCATAGAGAGTTTGCTACACTTTTGTGCCCATAATTCCGCCCTTCTAGCTCAACTAGTAGATCCCATGCATCCTATACCAGCACGATCTTCTCTCTAGCTCGACCAGGCTCCTAGGGTTTGCGTCTACCTCTGATTTGATCCTCCTTTTGATCAAAATGCCCTTGATGGAAAACTCAACATCCCTTGTAGCCCTCCTCGGCCTCCATGCTCAGCCTTTCCTTGGCTACATCTCTAGCAACCCTACAACCAAATGAGTCTCCTCTCACTTGATGTATCTAGTCTTGATCCTAAGGCCTACTTAAATAACCTCTTCCTTAGGCCTCTTAGGAACCCTTTAGAACTTAGGGGTTTTGATCCTCTAGACCTTAGGAATTAATTTTCCCTTTTAATTTTCTTTTTAACCCCTTCTTTAGATTTAAAACCCCATCATGGGTCTAAAACCCCTTCACCTGGGTTCTTTGCCCACAAAGACTTTTGTGGCCAAACTCAAGCAAACCCAAATCTAGGCTTGTGGAGTACTTCCCAAGCTACACAATTCGACAATGTGTAAAGGCAGATGAGGTAAATATGGGGAAATTTACTTGTTTATGTGCTAAGGCGAAAGAGGTACGTATGAGGGAACTTGTTTTTTACTAAATTATATGGTTTTGATGCCTATTTTAATTTAGCTCTTTTGTTGATTTATTATTATATCATGTGCGCTTGTTGAAATTTAGATGTAATACAGATCAAGAAAGGTGAAGGACCACTAGTGAAACTACTGTATTTTTTTCAGTGATGTGAGGCACTATAGCAAAGGTATAATTAAATGCATATTATATTATTTGAAATTTATTGATATAATGAATGTTATGCAAATGTAGGTAAAGGAAGGTGGAGGAGCATTGTTGAAACTACAATTTTTTTGTGTCGGAGACTTGCAGATGTGTAGGAGCATGTAGAGCCAGGAAGCGAGTTCAATTATATCTTCTCATTTCAATAGATTGGTTTTCCTTTCCTCATGTCTTGTTGAAGAATTATGACTTTTGGTGATTGCATACGATGTACTTTTGCACAATTTGCTCATAAGACATTTTGTTTTAATTTATGATTTCAAATGTCTATTTTGATTTCTATTTGGTACATTGAGTGGGAAATTAGGGTATGTCCTAACAACCCATGTTTCCACACCATAGTGGCTCAAGGCAAAAGTTGAGGTGATATGCATGGTTACATGTGTGCATTTAAATTTGAGGCGTTTTACATTATTTTCCATTTATTTAATTTTTGACTACAATGTAATGTAGGTAATATAATGTGGAGAAATCACTAGCTAAACTATTGAGATGTACTGGTGAGGGAGAGATTGCAATAGAGAGCAAAGGTAAACACAACGATAGAGGTGAGTTCTCTTGGCGTAAATCTCCATATATGATCCACTATTTAAGTATATGTGATCCTTCCTCCTCATCTATTTCGGGTTTATGATTTTTAGTGTTTGCATAAGATGTACTTTCTAGTGCTTATTCATAATATCTCACAACATTTTGTGTGTATTTAATATTTTTGCATAATGTTTTGTGCCTATTCATAATATCTCACAACATTTTGTGTGTATTTAATATTTTTGCATAATGTTTTGTTGAGTGCAATGCAATATAGATAATGGAATGTCGAGGACCACTAATGAAACTATCGAGTATCTTTATGAGAAAGAGATTGTAGTAGAGTGCAAAGAATACAAAGGTAGAAGTGAGCTCTTTTTTGGTGCAAAATATGTATATCATTTGTTAAGTAATCATTTTTAGTTGAAATACAAGATTTCTCCCTCTTTATCTATTTAAGATTGATTTTTAGAGTTTGAATCAACTGTACTTTCTAGTGCATATGATTACTTGTAATATTGTTGGTCTTTGATTAAGATTTTTCATAAGATATTTGATATTTGTTTCATGTTTAGTAGAATGTTTTTTATTTTAACATATTATTCATTATATTTTTGTGGTGTGCAGGGTGTTTTTGGTTGGCCATCGACGCATGTTGGGATTGCAGATCAATGTCCCCATCTATTGTTTTGTTGTTTTTTTCTATTGTCAGTTGCATCTTTTGTTATTTTTGTGTATTTTTTCTTTTTTTTTTGTGGTTTAACTTTTTTTTTTTTGTTGTCTTTTGGAGCATGGCCATGCTAATTTGTGACTTATTTTTCTTATGTGCTCTTTTATCAAATTTTCTTTCTTTTGGGGTCTAGTGGTGGGGAAATTAAATAGTTCTTTACAACCTTTATTGTGGGTCTAGTTCCAAAAGTGTAGTGAGCAAAGGCAATGGAGGTATGCAGTGAGGAATTTACTTGTTTACTAGTACATAATTATATGGTTCCACGCTTGTTTTAATTTAACTCACTTCGTCCTTTAGGTTAAGGAAGGTGGAGAAGCACTAATGAAGTCATTGAATATCTTTGTGTGAGAGAGATATGGGACACTATTGTTACACCATTTTTTGGTCATCTAACCTACTATCATTAGATGGACCCAAGTACACCATGTAAGACCAATTTTACCCTAAGTAAAATTGCTCTCACTATGTAAAATAACTTAATAAACCACATTTATTAGGTTGTTTATGGTCTAAACAGGAAACCCCAAAAGGAAATATTGAAAAAACCTATATTTGTTTGATTTTCCTCATGGAATAATTAATTCATAATTTAATTATTATTCCTAGTCATGTTTAACCCAAAACAAAGAAATTAATTAGATAAACCTTTATTTATCTTATTATTTTCTAGGAATAATTATTTAAATCTCATTTAGATATTATTCCTTGTTAAATATGACCAAATCACCCACAAATAATTAAATAAATCATTATTTATTTGATTATCCTTCAACCACTTCCTTAAAAAGATAAATAAATCATTTATTTATTTATTATTGACAAATAAAGGGATTTGACCCAAGTCAAATACTTTTTCCCTCAACAAATATAATAAAATATTCCATAAAAAGTGGATCTAGATTTGGTTAACATTATTTTAATTATGCACCAAGATCTAGAATGACCCAATATTTTGTTATAAATAGGAGGGTTTTTCCTACCATTCTTCACCTTTTGTTGCCTATTAGATCACTCTGGATCTAAACTCTTGGTCTGACTTTGAGCCATTATCATTGTCATATTTTCCATTATTTGCTGTGTGAGCTCCCTTTGAGTTCTATCTTTATCTGGGTTTTCTACACCAACAGGAGAGAGAAATGCTAGATCTGAAGTGCTGAGGACTTCCAAGAACCCATCCCATTGAGGAGAATTGGAAACATCTTCTTGTTTTCCTCCCAGGTGCCGTTAATACAAAAAATTCTTTCAAAATTGTTCTTGTCTTGTCTATTGGATATATGGAGCAAACCCTTCTGTTTACTGCTTAATGTCTTTCTATGCATAGATCTGGTTTTTTGCAGCTCTTGTCTTGATCAACTAACTACAGATCTGAAGATATTGGCAACCACTTTTGATGTTAGGGCTATTAGTTATGCGTAGCTAAAGTGGTCTTTTTTCGTACACTTCGACAAAGGATTCATACTAACAATTGGCGACTCCACACGGGTTTTCAATTACGACCGCTGTCGTTTTTCATATTCCTGCATATCCAGCTACTTCAAACCCTAGGGTTTCTCTTCAGATTTTTATTTTTCCTATTTTTATGGTGCCTTTCACCTTTAAAACTCTCTAAAACCCTCAAAACATTAAAATTTTTAACTTCCGTGTGTTTCTGGCCCTATTGCGCAGGTGACAGACATCAGCCGCAGCCGAGACGACATTTCTTTTCTGAAATCTGCCGCCGAGAGTGCCGGAAGTGTAGGTCGCACTTTTTGGCCCAAAAACTGCGTCCTGGAGCTTCAGGTCGCAGAAAACAGCCCAAAAACTGCGACCTGAGCGAAAAACAGGTCAAAAACTGCGCCCTGGACTTTTTTCTGAAATTTTTCTGGGTTTTTCTGAAGCTTCTGTCAGGGTTTTCCAGCCTCTGTCTCTGCCCGTTTAGACCTATTCTTGCTCTGTTTTACTCAACTAAGTGGGAATCTAGCCCCCTAGGGCTTCAATACCCTCCACTTTTTGTGGAAGAGTTTTAGCTGCTGTAAGTGTCTAATTTTTCAGAGTTTTCAGCCATTTCTTTTTCAGATCTGATACCTCATTTTCAGATTCCTTTTAAATCAGCTCTTCTCCCTTTCAAATCACCTCCTATAGTTTTTTTTGGGTCTACCTCTAGGGCCTCCTCCTTGTCCCTTCTGCCCTCAGCTGATTTCCTCCCTTTTTGCAGCAACCTTGCCTCTGCCTATTTGCTGTTTTCTGCACCTCTTTTCAGCGGTTTTCTCCTTTAGATCCCTGTCCCTCCCGACCTTAGATCTATTGGCCTCCTTTTAGTGTGTTTTGACTAGATTTTTTCCCTCTTTTATATTATTTTTGAGAGACCCGCCTTCTTGGTTTGGATCGATGCACTAGTAGCTGTTAATTTTTTGTTATTTCAGCATTATATACTGTTTTTTGCAGCATTATTTTCAGTTACGCAGCACACTTTTTCTCTTGCTCTCAAAACGAAAAGGGTTTAAAAATTAAAATTAACGCACGCCACACACTCACCCTAAGCAAAGAAGAGCCTGGTTTACACCGCCAGGCAAAGACTTTAAAATCAATTGACACTGCACCTATTTGCCCTTGTTTCGACATTGTAATCACTTGATTCTGCACCTCCCTGCCCTTGTTGGTCGTTCTTCTTCCCCTTGTGCCGTGTTTGTGTTGTCATCATTGCGCCCCCAAGGCGCACCTCCCGGAGACTTCTTGGCCTTCACCCTCAGTTTCCGGTTGGTCGACCTACTCCATCCCACCGTCGTCGAGTTAGTCCTCCTCCGAGTCCGCATTCCGACTCTTCTTCTGATTCATTGGGTTCTCCTTTTACTTCTGGTTCTCCCCCTGTCACCTTCACTATGTCTGGTCCAGGGCCTAATGCTAGCGGTAATCCCGGCCCTAATGCTGGGACTGCTCCTAGCCGAACCGCCACAGGAACTACCTCGGCTGCGCCCTTGCTCCCCTTCTTGGCAGGCCTCAGCTTCCCCGATTTGGATTGGTTGATAAATGACCCTATACACCATGACGCTAGTTGGCCTGCTATGCCGACAAAGCTCCCTTTCGACATCCCAAAGTTTGAAGGCCGTGCTGGAGAAGATCCTTCAAATCATGTTCGATCTTTCCACATGTGGTGTTCATCTACCTCCATTACCGATGACTCTATTCGTCTTAGATTGTTCCAACGCACGCTTACAGGCGAAGCTTCTAAGTGGTATGTTGATCAGCCCACTTCCTCCCATACCACCTTTGCAACTCTTGCCCGGGCTTTTTATCTTACTTCCAGCTTCCCCTTCGTTATGACACTGTTATCGAACTTTTGACTTCTTTCCGTCAATCATCTGCGACCCGCCTATCCGATTATGTCCAGGAATGGCGGAGAAGAAAGAGCCTATGTCAATCTCCTACCTTCGAAGACTGTGTCTGCATGGACTGGTTCCTTAGATCTCTCTTGTCCCCTATTGGGAAAGATGTCGCATCGCATTTTCCTCAAACCGAAGAAGATGCCCTCCAAATGGCGTTAAAATATGACCTGATCTACGCTCAAACCGGTTATGTTTATACTGTCCTACCTGATCTCTCCAGACCCGGTGATGCCCATACACCGGGGGCACCTCATGCCGCTGACAGTATCGTTGGAGCTAGCTCTCATCCATCTGCTCAACCTCTCATGAGCTATGGTTTTCCTGGGGGAGGGGGCACCACTTCCTGCACTTCTCCCCCTCCCGGTAGCACGCATCCAGGATCCGGCATGCCTCCTCTTTCTGCCCAACCTCCTGTTCACCATACTATTACCCAACCCCCTTATTATTCGTATTCGCCGTTTAGTGCTCCAGCTCCTCCAGCATCAGCACCTTCGCCTCCCTTGCCTTCTCAACCCCCGCAACATCAGTCACCGCCCCCTCAAGAGCAAGTGGATGCACAGCAGGGATTCATGGCTACCCAACCACCTGACGGACAGGTGGCCACTCAACCTTCCCCTTCTGGTTCCTCCAATTACCAGATCCTTATGATGAACTTTGATCCACCTCTAACTGTCGACCTTAACCTTCAAACTTGGTCCCATCAGTACCCCAAGCCTCCCGCTCCGTCTGTCCTCGAGTCACCTTTTGCAGGTTCTACAGAGCCTCTTTCGACAACCAATGGTCTGGAGTGTAAAAACTCTGGTAAACTTGATAAATATTTATTATTAATGATGAATATAAGAGATGATTACAATGAGGGATCGCCTAGGCTTTAAATATAGCCTCAAGGTGTCCCTTGGCGAAGAGGCATGATCTTTGATCATGCCTTTTCAGTTAATAACCTAAGATAACTAAATCTAATTAATAAATAATAAAATATACATAACATTGCCCCTCTCTTAAAGATGCTTTGTCCTCAAAGCATATGTAATCGATGGACAATGTTGACGAATGTCTGGTTTTCACGAGCGGCGAGCTCTTGCTTCCCATATTTTAAAAAGGCCGTGGAGCATATTCTCGAGTTCAATCTGTTGTTGATCTGGATAGTGAAAATATCTGATATCGACAGGGTCGGATCCTGTCTTGACTTCTGGCGACTCTTCGTGGCTCCCTTTTGAAGATAACATTTCTAACTGCTGACATTGTATTGTAGATGTTGGCGCTCCTATTTGAGTCATCTTCGTCATCAGAGAGGAAGATACGACTTGATTTTCTGGGGCTTGGAATCCATACAACTTGTATTTCTGGCCTTTCCACTTAAAACTTATAAACTGCTTCTGATGGTTGGCAGAATAAGTACCTAGAGTTCGTAGCCATTGAATTCCTAAGACCACATCTACTCCTCGTAATGGAACGGTGTAGAACGGCGATTCTAAATGAAAGTCTTTAATCTGCAATTTTGACTTTATGGCATTTTCCTACTTGTTCAATCTTCTTACCATCGGCCACCATTACCTTCATATTAGGCATGGGAAAAGCAAAGAGGTTGAGTCTTTTGGCCATGGTTGAATCTAGAAAATTGTGCGTGCTGCCTGTGTCTATTAGAACCATTACATTGTTTTTCTTAATATGTCCTCTTAACCTTAGGGTTTGAGGTTGTAATATGCCTGTCATAGCTGATAATGACACTTATGGGATAATTTCGCCATCCACTTCTGGAGAGAACTCTAAGTTGTCTTCTAATCCTTCTATACATGAATCAGTACTGTTAGCATCGTTAGTTGCTTCACAACTGTATAGATTCTTCGCTTTTCCATTAGCACATCTGTGCTTAGGGTCCCAGTTTTCACCGCAACGTTTGCACTTGTCCTCTCGTATTCTTTGTTTTTCCAGACTAGATTTTTCGTCTTCATGAGAATGGACAGGGACATATGTTGTGTCAACTACATTTTCAGATTGAGGAAACCGTCGTCTCGAATATACTTTTTCTGGTTTTGATAATCTTTCAAATTTCTTTTCAGCAGCTTTTGCTTTTTGCCTTGCTACTTCTACGGACGTAATTTCATGTAGTTCTAGCTCTTCTTGTATGTGGACTTTAAGTCCTAAGATGTAAGACTGGATTAGATGAGATTCCGACAATTCGGGTACTCGTGTTGCCAAAGTCTCCCATTCTCGCGTGTACTCATCCACATCTCCTTTTTGGCGTAATTTGATAAACGTTGAAAAGAACTTTTCTTCTTTTATGCCTTGAAACCTTTTGAAGAACGCATCCTTAAATTTCCTCCAACTGAGAGCGAGCGTCGTCTTTTTCCACCACATATACCAATTATATGCTTCTCCTTCCATTTTCATGGAAGCATGTTTAATTTTTTCATCATCACTAGTAATGTCATAAATTTCAAAATATTCTTCTGCCTTATTAAGCCATGCAACGCTATTTTTTTCATTATCATCAAATTTGGGTAGATCGATCTTGGCTTTGCGCTGATATGCTAATGGTGGAACAAGAAGGGGATATTGATTAGCGAATGCATTCCAGAGCTGCTTATTTTGAAAATCTGCATTACTATCTTCTTGTTGATGTGGAGAATCAGTCCTTTCCTGATGCTCTTCCGAGTTCCCAGAATCTGCGGAATTGTTTTGTTGATTTGGTTCCCTGTTAGGAGATGTTGGGGATTGTGTTTGACTTAACTTATCTATTTTATCATTTAGCTTATTGAAGAGTACTGTTATATTGTTCATTACTTCGCTATGCTCTGTCATCTTGTTCATTGCTTCGTTAAGCTTTTCTGTGGCCTCGTGATGATTTAGCCACATTTGTCTTTCTATTCGATTTGTTGTATCATGAACCTTTTGATGTCGTTGGAATGCCCTGCAACTGTACCTTCCAGATCGACTAATCGCCTTCCGAATTCTTCGGAATTGTTATTGATTTGCTTCTCAAGATCTCCCAATTTCTTCTGGAATTCCGCCATCGACATTGACGAAGACATCGAGCGTGTATGAGGTGGGGAATATCTTTCTGCCAGTTTCTCCTCTTTTTTCTTTAAAATTAATTAATTAATATTTAATTAATTAAATTTTTTTTTTGAATTAATTAATTAATTAATTAATAATAATTTTTTTTTAAAAACTATATAATTATTATATATATATATATAATTTTTAATTAAAAATTATATAATATATATAATTTAATTATATAATTGTTATATATATATAATTATTAAATGAAAATTATATATATAAATGAATTATATAATTATAATATATATGTATATAATTATCAATCAAACTATATATTATATATTTTATATAGTTAAAAAAATTGTTCCGTCACAAATGTGCCCGTTCCGTTTGGACACACTGTTTGATATACTTTTAACAATTCGATTTTTTAATATATATGCTTAGAATTATATCGATAGTCACACAAGACGTTACCCGTCCAGATTTAAACCACGCCGTCCAGATTTACACAGCCGTCCAGATATATGCAGCCGTATATATCGAATCACCGTATTTTTTAAAATGCAGAGTGGAAACTGGTTTCGAGTGTATGGAGTAATATACGCACAGGGAGGGAGACTTTACAAACGGTATTATTACTTTCCAATCAATTGTCCCTCGAAATTGTATTCGTTTTATTTTCTAAAATGAATTTCGTTCGGACGCTAGCAATGAAGACGACTTTCAAGAAAATGAAGACGTCTTTCAGAAATGAATTGAACCCTAGGAAAACTCGTGCAAAAATGAAAGGGAGAGCCTTCAAAGATTTGCAGGCGGCTTCCAGATTTTCGGTTTGTCCCTCAAAAAAATTGAAAACGGCTTCACAAAAACTGTACTTATGGCCAGGATGAAAATGAACCACAAAATACTCACGACCTATGGAAAATGGGCCCTAAATCCCTGCAGCTGCAACTAGGAGATTTGATGACAAATTCAACCTCTGCCAAATGTAAAGATGAAGTCCTCAAAGGCTAGCTGCTTCACCAAAGGAAGGCTTTGGTAAGATTTATGAATTGAAAACCCTTATAAAAAAATTGACTGGCCACTAAACCCTATCCGTTTGGGCTAGATGAGGGTTTGGCGTTCAGAAATTTCGATTATCCTCTGATTTTGAAAATGATCTTCCTGCAAGAAAATATAAATGCAGCGGATGAATGACTGTTCTTTCTGCGGTTTTCTTCAGTTCACGATCTTGAAAAAATCTGCAATTCTGGAATTCTGTAATTCCTGGGTGATCACACAGATCCCGAAGAGCGAAGGCTCTGATACCAATGGAGTGTAAAAACTCTGGTAAACTTGATAAATATTTATTATTAATGATGAAGATAAGAGATGATTACAATGAGGGATCGCCTAGGCTTTAAATATAGCCTCAAGGTGTCCCTTGGCGAAGAGGCATGATCTTTGATCATGCCTTTTCAGTTAATAACCTAAGATAACTAAATCTAATTAATAAATAATAAAATATACATAACATGGTCCCTTACATATCCCTCAACCCAAAGTTAAGGTTCATACCAAGATTCCTAAAGGACCATTACGCCGAAATGCTGCTTCTGGTCGAGCTACTCATTCGTATAGCATAGTAGATGATTTGGCACAGTCTCCTGCTGCCATCTCCACATTGGAACTTCTCCAGTCGTGCCCCTCCCAAAAGAAGGCTCTACTATCTGCCATGGGCGCTGTAGATCCTACCGATGACCAAATGATTGTTTTCGACGCCCATCAATCAGAACATCCTCCTCTTCCTGCTTCCGTAGCCTTCCAAATCCCAGTCAAAATCCGGAACGCTAACGTTTCTCGGTGTATAATTGATGAGGGGGCATCCACCTGTGTGATGTCCGCTTCGGTTTGGAAGCAACTCGGATCTCCTGAATTAGCCCCTTCCACGATCACCCTTAGAGCGTGGGATGGCCACGCCTCCCAGCCCATTGGCCTCTTCTGTAATTGTTCTATCACTCTTGCGGGCAAGACTGTTTGCGTTGACGTCGAAGTCATCGACGCCCCTCTAGATTACAACATTCTCTTAGGGCGAAGCTACACCTATGCCATGTCTGCTGTCCCTTCCGCGGTTTTTCGCAAGATGTCTTTTCCTCACAATGGAAAGATAGTCACCATCGACCAGTTGACGTATCATGAGTCAAAGTCTCAGAACTCCCCTGAGACGATCATCTCTTCTGTAGCCAATAAGCAAACCGTCGATTCCTTGACTAGTGTCTCTCCTGGCGTCTACAAAGACTCCTCTTTGCTTGGAACTTTCCCTGGTCTTCCTCCTCCTCCTATCTCTGACCCCAGCTCACCGAATGTTTGCATGATGCAATCGTCTTAGGCTGCTCTCAAGCAACCTGCTTCGGCTAGTCAGCAACCGCGCTCTCTGCAACCTGCTCCTAGCCCTTCACCTGTAGCTGGTCTGTAATATCCCGGATGGGATATTTCAGCTAAAATGCAGAAAAATACGGAATACCATAATTTGCCGTAAAATAAACTTTTATTCAACAGAAGATTGCCATGTAAAATAAATGACAGGAAACACTGCAATCCAATACCATATAGAACAGAAGGAAAATCTCAGCTTTTATTATAGATAATAGAAAGGGTTTACATATAGATCTGACCCAGATAATGCTGAGATAGAAAACTGGCCACCAAGATAAGCTGCTGAACTATACCGGGGCCACAAACTGCACTGCTGCACTCTCCCTCCGGCAACAGCTGAACTGAACCCACTGAAACTGATGAAGCCCAAGTTGAAGATCTGAATGATCCTCACACCAAACTCTGAAGCTCTGTGAAACTCCTAAGTGAAGTCTCCTCAAGAGAGTTGGGTTTTCGTCCAACACTCACAAACCACCCGAGGGTTTCCGTCCTGGGGCTACGGCAGAAGTAGAGAACCACGTCCTCAAACCTCTCATACACAAGCAAATGATCTACTTCAAAGATGTCTCCCAATGGCCTCCTCCCTTCCTTTTATAGATCCCTTGGAGCCTTCTAGAGCATTATTTTATTATTATTTTATTTATGGAGCACTTTTCCTTTTTTATTAAAATATTATAAAATATTCCTTTTTAATGCAGAAAAGGGTATATCGGCTACCACGCCTCCTCTGGTCACTGAAATCTCTGTCTAACTGTCCCATCGTGTAGGTCTCCTCGTCCCTGTTCCGATGAGCTATTACACTAAGGTGTTCCATCGCATATTCCTCCCGAAATGCCACCTTGAGCATAATTAGCTGAGTTAAGCCCATAAATGACTCAAAATTCCGAAAGTTATCGGAATGCATCGGAACGAAAGCCAAACTGCTCGGATGATGGAGTATATCAAGCGAATGCCTCCAGACACCATGAAAACTCCTCAGAACTCCTCTGAAAAGCTCCTGAGCCCACTGATAGCACCAATCTGTACCTGTGACCTGTCTGCTCCTAACTCTGGAAGTCCCTCCTAGCCCTGTTATGGATGATACCAAAAATGGGAATATTACAGACCTCCCGCCCCAAGATTGCTTGCCCTCAAGCAATCGAAATAGGTGGACCACTCCATTGGCCTGCCGCCTCTCAGACCTAATGCCTGGATCCCATACCAACCTCTGGGTGCTGCCGTGCACCTGTGTCAAACCTCTCAGAACAGACCCCTCAATGCTGGGATCCCAAACTGATCTCTCTCTGTCCCAGTCAACAAACAATTCTTCTGGATCCCATCGCCACCCTGGCCAATCATCGCCCAAGTCCCACGGCTCGGGCTGCACACTGCCTCTGACTATAGCTGACGCCCCATGAAGTGAAGTCGGCCAACAAGCATCAATGCTCCCTGGCCCCTGCTGTGCTGTACCTATAACTGGATAAGCTGCTCCACCAACTGCATACCAACTCATCACCTCTCTCCAATCCAACTCCTGGCTCAATCCCACGCTGATCCTGCTCTCCTGAAATCGGGAAGGAGTCCTGAAGTAACGACAATCGGTGCCCTCCTGCCAACTGGAACCTGTAACAGCAACTATGTCCAAGGGCCCCTGCTCTGCTATGCTCCCTATGAAGAATACTGTACCACCAAGAGGGTACCAACTCATGATCTCCCGCCAGTCCATCCTGGAAGAAGAATCCGATGTAGCAACAACTGCATATGGAATATACCCAGAGTGTTGCTGCCAGCCCGTAATCGACTCACATTGATCTGCCCTATCTGTCAAAGAAAGCTGCCTGTAGGAAGAAGCCCCTCTCCCTATAATGGGCCAAAGTGGGCAAGATATGCTGCAAGCCCCATCAATGTACTCCTGGAGAGTACTACTCACTGAAAATATTGCAGCTCTGCTGATTGCGGTTACATCTATCGACACCTCATCAATGTGTCGGCCCAAAGATGGATGCTCCAACTTGCCCTCTGATTGTACCATCAGGGAATCTAGTCGTTCCCCAATGCGGACCAACTTGGCCGCCGACTTGGCACAAGTCACTCTCATACCCTCCAGCTCCTGGTCCTGCAATAAATTGGCCTCCCGTACTGACGTGGCCTTCTCTCTCAAAACACGAAGGTCCGTCCGAAGCCGATGATACTGCTGCCCGCGACCATCATCCAATACCTCTGTACCTGCTAGTGCCCTAGCTCCCTGCAAGACTATCCCATCAACCTCCAATGTCTCTAGAGGATATGGATCTGCAACTGGTGTCTGCGCATCTGACTGCTCCTCCTCAAAGGCTGACCCCAATGTTAGCTGCATATCTATCATAGGCTCAGTGTGGGTGCCCATCTGGATCTCACCCAAGGAAATGTCATGCCTGGTGTCCATAGTATCCTCCTCTGCTGACTCAGGCTCCATCATATGCTGCTCTGGCTGAATCGTCACAAGTGATTCATCATCCAGAGTATCACCTACACAGTCCCCTGACTGCTCACCCTGCACACTAGAACACAGGTCTGGTCTACTGTCATCATCATCTCTGCATGGCTGCTCTCGCTCCCCAGAAGCATCCTCAACTGATCCCATAGACTCATCTGAAGAAGAGCCCTCACCCTGGCATACGGATGGAATGTCTACCTGCTCTACCTGTGATTCATCATCCGCATCTCTCACACATGAGTGATCAGGCCCCCAAGGTTCTTTGCAAATGAAGCAAAGTCCCTTCCTCCTCAGCTCATTTCTGCTGCCTGACCGACGGAACTGGAGCCGCTCCTCCTTGGTCAACTGTCTCCCGAGAAACTCAATGTTCTGCTCAACTAGCCCTTGGGCTAGCTCATAAGCAGCAGGCGAGACCAACCGCTTCCTCCTCCAAATAGTCAGCAACTTAGTCTGCAACTTCCGGCAAATGGTCTCATCGTGTCCCATACATGACGACAAGATGGACTGCATGTGTGCTATGACAATATCAGGATGATGTTTCCTAATGCTAAAGAAGCATCGGAACATCTGCAAAATCAGGTCATCACACTCAAGATTGAACATGATCTCATAAGTTCGGCCCATGGCCATGGCTTCAAGAACCTTAAACTTCCTCCTAAATGTAGAGCCTGTACCGTTGTCCAAATCCCGAAAGGTTCCTACTATCAATCTGAAAATTCTTCTCATAATATCATCATTGTAGGGAAGGTAGGGGGCTGTTATCCTCAAGATATCGCTGAAACAACAGGCAACTATCAGCTGGATTCTCTCACTTGGATGTTCTAAAAATCTGGCTTGTATTAATACAAGCATAGCTGGCTTCAAAGCCCAATTCAAACACCAATCAGATTGTTGTACCTTTGAAAGGCAGGATTCCAGTTCCTTTAACCTGGAAAAGTCAATTTCTGATCTTTCATCCTTTAAGTCCATCCCTTGTACATACAGCCAGTTCCCCACTTCTTCTTCCTTTTGTTTATTCCTCGGATGCTCTTGTTGGAGTAATTTATGTACCTTCTTGGAGAAGGGTCTGCTGTTCTGATTTGTTCTCTGGTTTTCTGCTTTTATTTTCATCAATCTGTTTATGAGTTCCTCCATCACTAATTGTTTATATTTTCCGGTGAAGTGTTAGCAAACAGATTTCTTGCTTAATGTTGCATGTGCAATTCTGAGTTGTCTCAACTCAGCATTGCACCTCTGAGCTGTTTAATTTCTCAGCAGGATGAAAAGCTGTTGTGGGTACAATGTATCTTTTGGTGCTAAATGCAAGTGTATTATCAAAACTGATATTTCACTTCATAGTCATAAATTTGTAACAGCACTTATAAACTCTTATAATAGATATGCAGAAAATAAATGTATGGTAGAGTTCAAATGAGGAACCTGGTATATGACAGCACTGTTGTATGCTATCCCATAGTCTTTAGAAGCTACAGCACTTGCAAGCTGCTCCAGATAGTCCTACCCTTCCTTCACGGGTTATACAAGCCTTTAAACTCCTGCTATGGGTCAAATCTTTGCAATTTTCAGCAAATACAAGCACAATAACCAGCAACTCGTGGTCCCCCAATAATTTCCCTACGCAAAAGCACAGGTTCCAACTTCGTGTAGCTGTCATAATATGTTCTTCCTATGGTCCAAATAACATCCACGAACAGCATGAACGTGTCGTGACCTTCAGTGAGGCAATATGCTCTCCCTGTCAGAGATACGCACGTCCTACTCGTGCCTAGAATTCGGCCCTCTTTTCATCGAGAAGAATTGTCGCTTCACACCAGAGAATCAACTTCTGTAGATTTCTGAGTCAGCCCTGTTCCTCGCAATATGTAATAGCCCAACGCAGCATTGGAAATTCGGGTGAAAAGAAAACAAATGCTCGGCCTTTTCAGAAATCTTTGGAAAGATGCACTTCGAACCCTTGAAGAAGAAATGCGGCGTCTGCAATTTATTATTTGCCCGGCCCTACAATAATGGCTCTCACTTCAAATACATTTACGGCTCAAAAATATATATATATTTGTGTTTCTTCTTAAGAATGATTTGGTGGATGACTGCTCCGCAATTTAACCAATTTTACTGCCGCCTTCCGCTTAGACTCAAGCGTAGCCTCTGAGTCGGTTCCTGTCAATATTTTACTTGTCTTACGTGGCAATATAACCAGGACCCGTTGCCTTCCACCACAAGATCTCCTCTATACCACGCAGTGCCAGCCAGCGGCTTCTGGAAATTGCGCGTAGAGTTAACCTCTCACGGGCATGCTCACGAACTTACATGGTTTCTCTATGCATCACTTTGACCCAATTCCGACATCACCAATGAGAATTCAGCGAATAAACCTGTTGTTGCCTCTGTGGGAAAACAACTCTTGCGGGAGACGCTAAGGTGACTTCGACGCTGCGTTTACCTGGAAGTTTACCTTTGGGCAGCGTAATCGATGCCCCCTATGTTCGCAGGTCTACGGATCACAGTTTGGCTGCCACCATGAACTCAGACCCCCAGGCGGCTCGGTTCTCTTTTAATTCAACGTTTGTGATTCTGAATTGAGCTTCGATCCAATTGATCGACCTTTATATAAGTCGACGTTCACCTTCGACTCTATTCCCTTGCGTGCAATTTAACACTGAAACTGAAAATGAAATATTGGCTCGGTTCCTGAGAAATTCGACTCAGCACTTTTGTTGGCTGATACCCATTGATTACAATTGCTCCGATGAATACGTGACTGTGTCTACTGAGTCGAGGGTTTCGCGAGTCTGCACAGTGCAATCCCGAAATTGCCAAGCTCAGGTGCCTCGACTTCCTTGATAACAAAATTGGAACAACTTTGGCTTCAAAACATTCGGATCTCTCAGCGGAATAAATCACGCCTAGAATACAACGCTCCAATACTCTGATTCGTGGTCAACCTTATAAAATATTTTGCCTCTTTAAATAAAGTTCAACAGCCCGACTTGACAAAATTTTGATGGACGGCTCCCATTGCCCCTAAAAATTTAGTCCGGCATCAAAATTAGGATTTTTTAATTCTTGGCTCTCGGATGACTTTTCACAACAGATTTATTATGCATCAAGAAATTCTTCATGGGCCAAAATTAACCCTTCGATGCTTAAATTCGAAACTGAAGACTTGAATCCAGCAGGTTGAGCCAAGTTCGTGGCTCTGATATAAACCCTCGAACTGGGCTTTTCAGAATAAACCCTCAATTAAACTGTAAACCCGCAGGCTGAGCCAAGAGCAACAGCTCTGATACCACTGTAATATCCCGGATGGGATATTTTAACTAAAATGCAGAAAAATACTGAATACCACAATTTGCCGTAAAATAAACATTTATTCAACAGAAGATTGCCATGTAAAATAAAAGACAGGAAATGTTGCAATCCAATACCATATAGAACAGAAGGAAAATCTCAGCTTTTATTATAGATAATAAACAGGGGTTTACATATAGATCTGACCCAAGAAGAGCTGAGATAGAAAATCGGCCACCAAGATAAGTCATTGAATCAGATCAAGCACAAACCGACGTCGCACTCTCTCTCCCAAGAACAACAACGTAACCCACTGAAACTGATGAAGCCCAAGTTGAAGATCTGAATGATCCTCACACCAAACTCTGAAGCTCTGTGAAACTCCTAAGTGAAGTCTCCTCAAGAGAGTTGGGTTTTCGTCCAACACTCACAAACCACCCGAGGGTTTCCGTCCTGGGGCTACGGCAGAAGTAGAGAACCACGTCCTCAAACCTCTCATACACAAGCAAATGATCTACTTCAAAGATGTCTCCCAATGGCCTCCTCCCTTCCTTTTATAGATCCCACTAAGGTGTTCCATCGTATATTCCTCCCGGAATGCCACCTTGAGCATAATCAGCTGAGTTAAGCCCATAAATAACTCAAAATTCCGAAAGTTATCGGAATGCATCGGAACGAAAGCCAAACTGCTCGGATGATGGAGTATATCAAGCGAATGCCTCCAAACACCATGAAAACTCCTCAAAACTCCTCCGAAAAGCTCATGAGCCCACTGATAGCACCAATCTGTACATGTGACCTGTCTGCTCCTAACTCTGGAAGTCCCTCCTAGCCCTGTCACGGGTGATACCAAAATTGGGGACATTACAGACCTCTCGCCCCAAGATTGCTTGCCCTCAATCAATCGAAATATGTGGGCCACTCTGTTGGCCCGCTGCATCTCAGACCTAATGCCTGGATCCCATACCAACCTCGGGGTGCTGCTATGCACCTGTGTCAAACCTCTCGGAACAGATCCCTCAATGTCGGGATCCCAAACTGATCTCTCTCTGTCCCAGTCAACAAACAATCCTCCCGGATCCCAATGCCACCATGGCCAATCATCGCCCAAGTCCCACGGCTCAGGCTGCGCACTGTCTCTGGCTATAGCTGATGCTCTCAGAGGTGATGCCCACCAGCAAGAATCAATGCTCCCGGGCTCCTGTTGTGCTGTACCTGTAACTGCATATGCTGCCCCACCAACTGCATACCAACTCATCACCTCTCTCCAATCCAAGTCCTGACTCAATCCCATGCTGATCCTGTTCTCCTGGAATCGGGAAGGAGTCCTGAAGTAACGACAACCGGTGCCCTCCTGCCAACTGGAATCTGTAACATCTACTGTGTCTAAGGGCCCCTGCTCCACTGTGCTCGCCATGACAAATACCATACCATCAAGAGGGTACCAACTCGTGATCTCCCGCCAGTCCATCCTGGAAGAAGAATCCAATGTAGCAACAACCACACATGGAACACGCCCAGGGTGTTGCTGCCAGCCTGTAATCAACTCCCACTGCTCTGCCCTATCTACCAATGGAAGCTGCCTGTAGAAGGAAGCCCCTCTCTCTATAGTGGGCCAAAGTGGGCAAGACATGCTGCAAGCCCCATCGATGTACTCCTGGAGAGTACTACTCATCGAAAGTGCTGCAGCCCGGCCGACTGTATGTACATTTGTCTGTACCTCATCAATGTGTCGGCCCAAAGATGGATGCTCCACCATCTCCAACAACTCATCCCTCTCATCGGGAATGTAAAACTCCTGCTGTCCCCTAGCTCCCTGCAGAACTATCCCATCGACCTCCAACGTCTCTAGAGGATATGGATCTGCAACTGGTGTCTGTGCATCTGACTGCTCCTCCTCAAAGGCTGACCCCAATGTTAGCTGCATATCCATCATAGGCTCAATGTGGGTGCCCATCCGGATCTCAC